>JADRCD010188623.1:0-21315 GCA_019843815.1 Montemys delectorum | reverse complement strand
TTTATTTATTTATTTATTTATTTATTTATTTATTTTAGATATTTTCTTTATTTACATTTCAAATGATATCTCCTCTCCTGGTTACCCCTCTGAAAAAATATCAAAAACAAAAACCAAAACCAAACCCTGTTTCCTCCCACCACACCCTGCTCACCCATCCACCCTCTCCCACTTCCTGGTTCTTATTGTGAGCAGCAAAAAAGAGGAGGGAGAGAGAGAGAGAGAGAGAGAGAGAGAGAGAGAGAGAGAGAGAATCATCATTCATTAAAACAGGACATTTGACTTTTGAACTTTTGAATGTTCAGGCTTAGGTGGGATGCAGATATCACCCTCTCTACATGAATCAAAGAACGGACCAGCACAGACGAAAAACTGAAGGGCTGAAAGAAGCACTATAGCATTTTGGGAGACTGCTCGAGACCTGCAAACTCTTAGACCCGCCATCATTCAGACTTTGGAGAACGAGGAATCCATGAGGATTTCCCTGAAGAAGAGGCATCTTCTTTAGTGGTGTAGCCACGGGTAAGGTATCTGTGCTCCAGTACACAACCCTTCATGCATGCTTCTCTAAGCAACCTTAAGGAAACCCTGTAGGTAATTTTAAAAAGAAAGAAAGTAGAAGGAGGCAGACTATGAAAGGGGACAGTGATGTTGTCCTGGTTGAAAACATGCCTATACCTGGAAGGAACTATAGTCCAGAACTCAAAGGCTCACCTGTGATCCTGATCTTGAGGCTGGGAGATACAAGTTTCTGACCTGGATCTTGGCATGGAGATCTTCAGGCATAGCGTCGATGAATCCCAGGGGACTAAGGCAAGGAGATCTTTGAGTTCAAGGTCATCTGGAATAAAACAAGTACTAGATTCAGGTGTGGTGGTGCAATCTTTAATCTGGGACACGCCTTCTATTGGAGCCCTACGTAAAGACATTGGAAGAAGGAAGATTTCCTCTTCTTTGCCTGCTTGCTTTGTGGGACTGAGCATCTGCTAGATCCTTGGACTTCCATTCACAGTTGCTGCTGACCATTGCTGGGGAGTTGGATTACAGACTGTAAGTCATCAACAAATCCCCTTACTATACAGAGACTACCCATAAGTTTTGTGACTTTAGAGAACCCTGACAATACAGCGAGGTATTATAAAGAATTGGAAGGGAAAAGAAAAATAATAGGGGTGAATTTTATTCAAAATACATTACTGAACAATACAAAAAAAAATCTCATAATGAAAACATCAGTAAATGGCCTTTCTACAGATTCACAAGTACACAAAAGCCATGTGGTGACATACATCATTTGTAGCTAATCTGATGGTTGAACATGTTTCACAACATGCTGCAGGCCGGCCGATCTGGGCCTCCCTCAACCTGAGGGAGAAACAGGGTCCTAGTCAGGTCGACAAGGTGTAGGCGAAGAGTGACAAACAGAGCTGACACAGGGGTGTGTGAATCTAAATGTATTTCTTAAAAATGGCATCAGACTTTTACAGTCATTGCAAAAGAGAAATGATAAATCTGGCAGCCTAGTAATTAAGATACATTTGAGGCTACCTGAAACACACTGGGTTTAAAGCAGCAGCCATCTCTCTGGATAGTTGCTGCATCCCCCTAGCCCAAAGTGGGCCCTGGGGACTGCGGACTGCATCTCAGTCCAAGAGCGAGTCCAAATCTAAGAGAGAGTCCAAGAGAGAGCACACAGTGAAAACCGGGCTTATATGGTATACAGGAAACAGCAAATGACAAGAGTCACGTAGATGGACGGGGGTCAAAAGGATCAGAGTGCAAGACTGAAGTGACCACTATACAAGATCGGTTGGTAGGTAGCTAGGTGTGAAGCAGGAGGAAGAGCAGTTGAACCCTCCCTGCTGGGGCTATTTTGGTATTCCTATGCTAATTCCCTAGTTTTGCTGGAGGGAAGGACTAGAGAGTCCCATCTGGCATTTCCTGTTAATTCTCTCAGTCTCTGGAGAGAAGCCCTTGGATTACTCTCTAGTATGTAAAACAGTTCTGACTACCATGGGGCTGCCCTAAGGTATGTGCTTGACCTCTGTTGCTAACTCTAAGGGAAGCCTGTTTGGTAAGGCAGATTCCTTGAGAGAAATTCCAAGTTAAGGACATCTTGGAATTAAATTAGGATATATTGAAATCATCGTGCTGGCCAGGAAACGATGTTCAATCTTAGCCATTAACGAATAATTTCTTGGGGTACCTTTATGCCTAAATATGAGGGCGTGTTGATGATTAGAAAGACTGATCTGGACCACATCTGAGTTAGGAGATGCCAGCGACTATCTTGAATACCCAGGAGGCACAGATACCCTTTTGGGTCCTTATTGCCTCTTGCCCTTGATCAGGTTTTTATGCCTGATACTGCAGACGTGACTGGCATAGACTAGTGTGTCTGGCAACAACAGATACGAATAAGATCTAAAAGTTGGGGGGAGATATATGAAACGTTTCCTGTGAAGACTGTATAAGGTCTGCTTGTTCAGAGGGTAGAGAGGCCCAATGACAAGACAAGCCTGATGACCTAAGCTGGATTGCTGATCTTCACATGATAGAAAGAGAGAACTGACACATGCAAGTTTTCCTTTGACCTGCATTCTCTTCTCCTCCCCTCCCCCCCCAGCCATGAGCACCCACAAATTTTTAAATAAGTATAATAATTTGGTTTTTCAAGACAGGGTTTCTCTGTATAGCCCTGGCTGTCCTGGAACTCACTATGTAGACCAGGCTGGCCTTGAACTCGGAAATCCACCTGCCTCTGCCTCCCAAGTGCTGGGATTAAAGGCATGTGCCACCACTGCCCAGCATAAAAACTTTTTAAAAGGAAAAGTTACAATGGTGCTCAACAGTATTTTTTTAATTATTACTTATGTTACTCTATGTACTGGCTGGTTTTGTGTCAACTTGACACAAGCTGAAGTTATCACAGAGAAGGGAGCTTCATTTGGGGAAGTGCCTCCATGAGATCCAGCTGTGGGGCATTTTTTTAATTAGTAATCAAGGGGGGAGGGCCCCTTGTGGGTGGTGCCATCCCTGGGCTGAAAGTCTGAGCAAGCCAGGGGAAGCAAGCCACTAAAGAAAATCCCTCCATGGCCTCTGCATCAGCTTCCTGACCTGCCTGAGTTCTAGTCCTGACTTCCTTTGATGATGAACAGCAATGTAGAGGTGTAAGCTGAATAAACCTTTTCCTCCCCAACTTGCTTCTTGGTCATGATGTTTGTGCAGGAATAGAAACCCTGACTAAGATACTCTAGTACCAATGACAAATCAGATTATATTCTCAAATATATTTAAGAGATGATAACATCAACAATTTGAAAATAAAGGCTTCAAAAATATGCCTACTGTCTAAATTTGAATAGAGTATAAATTTTTTACTTATGCCTAACATTCTACCATACTCTACAAAGTATTATAGCTATTAAACAGCTTCAGAGATATAATATTAATATATCAAATTCAATTACTGTCGGATAGAACATCAACATAATTAACATTCTGATACATCAGCAAGGCAAGGAACTTGAAATTTCTTCTCTCTTTGAAATTCTTTTCTCTCTTATTGAAAATATATCCTCTTATTATTCAATATGTCCTGAATACACTTTCCCCTTCCTTTACTCCTCTTCCTTCAACACCCATCCCCCTACCTCTCATCACTTCTAGATTCACTCTTTGTTCTTTCTCTCCTTATGAAAGGAATTACTTCTAAGACTGGAAAAGGCAACCCCCCCCCCAAAAAAAAATAAAATAGCACCAAGAGCAGGCACAATCATTGGAAACCTACATGCACTCAGGAGTTAGATGTAAGTACTAACCTGAAGATTACTATGTATTTTCAGGAGAACTAGTGCAGACATGTGCGTTCCCTAGGATTGTTGTCTCTGTCTCTATGAGCAAATGAGCCTTGCTCAGTTGATTCAGAGGGCCTTGTTCTCCAGTTGTCCTTCATCATGTCAGGCTCTTACACAGTTTCCATATCCTTTTCCCTGTGATTCCCTGTGCTTTAGGGGAACAGATTTGATAGATATCCAATTTAGAGTTGTGTGTTCCATGGCATCTCTCCTGTCTCTGTCTCTCTGTCTCTGTCTCTTTCTATCTCCCTCTCTGTCTCTCTTTCTCCCTCTCCACCTCCATTTCTTTCTGTCTCTCTCTGTTAAGCTCTCTCTCTCTCTCTATCTCTTTCTCGCCCGTCCCCTGCCTTGCATAATATCTGGCTGTTAGTATCTGGTGATTTGATTAAAAATGCCCCCAATAGGTTGTAGGGAGTGACACTCTTAGGAGGTGTGACCTTGTTGGAGGAAGTGTGTCAGTGGGGTTGGACCCAGACTTCTTCAGAAGGCCAAACCTGGCCCATTGTGTCTCAGTCACTTCCTGGTGCCTGAGTATCCATATGTAGACTTCTGAGGAATTTCTGTAGTACCATGTGTGTCTATATACCACCATGATTCCGGCAATGACAATAATTGACTGAACCATCCCCAGTTAAATGTTTTCCTTTATAAGCACAGCTGTATTTATGGTGGCTTTTCACAGCAATAAAACACAAACTGAGACAGGGTTTCTGTATTTGTTCCCACCTGCTATACTACGAGGAGGGCTCTCTGGTGGTGCCCAAATGGGGCACTATTCTATAAGTGTAGCAGCGTATCTGTAATAGTTATTTCTTTGGTACTTAATTATATCATCATCACCACCAACAACAATATCAACATCATTTTAAGACCAGTAGTATTTGACTTTACCCTATGTATCTAGGCTACCTAGTTTCTTGCTCTTAGTCACTGAAACAACATCAGGTAAGGGTTCCATCTCATGGAATGAGTCAGAAGTCAAATCACCTATTAGTTGGTTACTCCCACAAGTCCATTTCATTATCGCCATACTGTCTTGGAGACAGGACATGTTGTAGGTCAAAGTTTTATTGGCTGAGTAGGTGTTTATGGTTCTCTTTAGGTAGCCTGCAGGGGACCTTTCCACAATAAAGGCATTAGAACATAGGGGTAAAGGCTCAATTTAGGCACCAGCTATACTTCTCCATGTTGAATGAGCTGAATGGGTGTTATTGTTAGCAATGGGATCCTGCAGTGAGTTGGCAGAGAACAGCCTACTTTCTTAGTATCAGCCTGGGTTGTTTGGGGATTTTCATGGAAACCCATTGAATAATGAGTCAATTGAACATAACTCAGTTCAGCTATTTGAAGTCTTTCTGTTAATAAGAGATGGCCAGTTGGGATTCAGTCACTTTAATAGGAAACCTCTTTAGGACCACGTTTATATATTTTAGGATATTTCTAGTGCACTAGGTTTCCATACTATCATGCAAAAATCACTCATTTCTAAATGTCTCTCCAAGCCTTCCATCCTCAGCCATATATCCCCTTGTCCTCTCAACCTGATCTTCAGATATGCATCTCAACCCACTCCTAGCCCACCAATAATATATTCTCCTTTCAGAAAGAGCCCTGTGCCTCCCACCCCCAGTCCCTTCCTTTATAAAATAGCTTCTCAACCTTCCTAGTGCTGAGACCCTTTAACACAGTTCCTCATGTTGTGACGACCCCCAACCATTATATTACTTGTATTATTACTTCAGAACTGTAATTTTGCTACTGCTGTGAATCAGAAGGCAAACATCTGTGTTTTCTGGTGATCCGCATGTGAAACCAAGAAAGGCAGCTTGGTTTCTGGTTGGGCTAGGTTTAAAACCCCGGTAATCCCACAGTGGATAATCCTGCAAGGAAATGATAAGTATTTTGCCACACTCTTAGATACCAGGCTCCTGACATCAGGCTGAAGCTCTCCACTCCATAGATCTGTGGCCAACTGTCACACCCTAAGTTCTTCCACAGGTAGAGAACGTGACCACAAATCACATACCCTCAAGACAGATCTCTATTTTATTGAGGAACCTAAAGGCCTGCAGGGCTTAGCCAATGAAACTCTCCTTCCCAGACACTCCTCCCTGCAAAAGGTACTTAAGCTCAGGCCCGCCCTGAGAAAAGGGGGTACGGTTTTACTCATCACAACTCTCTGCCATGACAGTAAATGCCTGAAAGCCATAGACTTTCACTTTTCATCAGGATCTGCCATGGGGAGCAATGGAGTAGGCCTTCATCTAAGGAGCAGGTCACCTAGTCTGCCCTAGAAAGCCTCTCAGTGCTCCCAGCCACAGTCTTCACCAAGCCAAGCAGTCTGCCTAGCAAGCCAAGGACTCTCTCCTCCCTGCAGGACTCAGCTGGAGCTCTCCCCCTCTTCCCCACTGCCTTTCCCCTTCTGCCCGAGGGTAGATCCAGCCCATGGGCCCCCACTCCTTTCTCAGCTCTCTCAGCAGATTCCCAGCAGTGTCTGGGTTGCCCAATGGTCTGAGAACCTGACATCCCAGACCTTGATGCAGGCAGGTCTAGAGATCTCTGAACCGGCATTCCCCAGGGACCACGGACTGCGCTACCCTACCCGCCCCCCTCCCGGTAGCGGGATCCTGCAGCATCTCATAGCCTACCTCCTGCCCAACGCCAGCCTCCCCAGCCACTGGAGCGTTACTAACTCACAGTTATAGGTGATCCTTATGAAAGGTTCAATCAATCACTAAAAGGTTTATGAGCCACAGGTTGAGAACCACTACACTATAACTAACCTATCTGGGTCTACAGGTTCTGGTTGGTTAACATTTATTCTATGGCTAATATTCACATATAAATAAATTTATACCTTATTTCTGGGTCTAAGTTGACACAGTCAAGATGATCTTCTCTAACTCCATTCATTTGGCTCCACATTTCATGATGCCGTTTCGAAAAAGCTGAGTAACACTGTGTTGTGTATATGTACCACATATTTATCCATTCTTGTGTTGGTGGACATTTAGATTGTTTCCCATTTCTAGCTATTATAAATAGATCAACAATGAACCTGCTTGAGCGAGTGTCCTTGTGCTAGGATCAAGAGTCCTTTTGGTATATATCTAAGAGTGGTATAACTAAATCTGGAGGTAAATTGATTTGCGACTTCCTGAGGAACCTTCATTTTGAATTCCATAGTGGCTGTGAAACCTTTGACACCAGCAATGGAGAATTTATGTTATTAAACTTGGCAATTCTGACACATGTCAGAATCTCAAAATAGTTTCGATTTGCATTTCTCTGATGGCTAATAATGTTGGACATTTTTCTAAGTGTTTCTCAGCCATTTGAGTTTCCTCTATAGACAAATTTCTGTTTAGATCTGTACCCCATTTTAAATTGGACTATTATTTTTATTTCTAGTTTCTTGCGCTCTTTATATAATTAGAGTATTAACTTCTGATGATGTTGGGTTGGTAAAAATCTAATCAATACACACGATAAATCAATGGAACTTTCAAAATATAAAATAAGTTATTAAATTAAATAAAATCATGGATAGGGTTTATGTCCTAAACAATATAGAAAAACTAATGGAAATAATTGATAAGCAAATGAAAATATATTTTATTCTCACAAGTGAGTAAATTAAATATCCTCAAGATATTTATTCTAGTCAACTTAGTTCATATATTCAAGGAATCCTTGAGAAGAGAGTCATAGCTAGTAACCATAAATATTACATGGAAATTCAATGGCCCTCTAATAATGTGATGGTTAAAATTGATTGCAACCATGATAGGACTGAGACAAGTATCGCACATCTTTGAAATGGTTTATAGACTGACTCTAGTGATATCGGAAGACCACCTGTAAATATAGGTGACACACATTCCATGATCTGTAGTACTAAGCTGAAAAGAAGAGATGAACACCAACGTTCATCTCTCTCTGCTTCTTGACTTTGAGTGTTTTCTGACCACTTGCCTCATGCTATGGATGCCAAGACCTTGACAGGAGTGTACTCACAAACTTTAAGCGAAAACAAACCTTTCCTGGTTTCTACGGTTTACTCAGGCCATTTGCCTACTGGACTTGGACAATGATTTGGACATATATAGTCATGACAAATATGAAGAGAAAATGTAGACGTTGGAGAACGCACCATTTGACTTTAAGGCTTTTGAAAAATAATCATAAAATGCAGTTTTAGTCTAAATGAAATTATGAATCAATGAAACAAAAAACACAGAAATAGACTTAGATAAATATACAAAACAAACGCAATCAGCTAAAATGTCTTTACAAAATAAAAAGAGCAATTGAACAAAGAAAGGGTAGGCTCATTATCAGATTATATCAGAAGAAAACATTTTTATTGGATATTATCTTTATTTACATTTCAATTCTTTTCCCCTTTCCAGTTCTCCCCTTCAAAAGCCCCCAATCCTATGCCCCCTGACCCTACCTCTATGAAGGTGCTCCACTACGCCCCTACCCACAACTGTATTCCATGTATGGCACTCCCCTACCCTAGGGCATCAAATACACTCAGAACCAAGGGCCTCTACTCCCACTGATGTCCATCAAGGCCATCCACTGCCACATATGTGCCTGGAGCCATGAGTCCCTCCATGTGTATTCTTTGCTTGGTGGTCCAGTCCCTGGGAGCTCTTGGGGGTCTGGCCTGTTGACACTGTTGCTCCCTGCGTGGGGCAACAAGTCCGCTCAGCTCTTTCAGTCCCTTCTCCAACTCCTCCACAGGGGACCCTACAATCAGTCCAATAGTTGGCTGCAAGCATCTACCTCTGTATTTGTCAGGCTCTGGCAGGGCCTCTCAGGAGAAAAGCATATCAGGCTTCTGTCAGCAAGCTCTTCCCTGCATCCACAATAGCATCTGGGTTTGGTGGCTGCATACGAAATGGATCCCCAGGTGGGGCAGTCTCAGGATGGTGTTTCCTTCAGTCTCTGCTCTATACTTGGCCTCCATATTTACTCCTGTAGCCTATAGAAATTAGTTCAGAAATAGACAGATCTCATACATTATTGAAATAATTTAAATCACTATTATAAACATACACACGTGTTCCAAAGCAAGAAAACATTTAGAAGACTATAAAGATCGATGTAAGTTTGAATTCATGATCATTTCATTAAAACAACAAAATATTTTTTTAGGTCTCTACACTACATATCATATGGTATTTTTTCATAACCTTTGTAATGTCACAGATAATTCAGATTCTGGAATGAATTGAAATAGTAATAGTTACAGCTCTAAAAACTAAAGTAACCTTTTAAAAGGAAAATATTTATACAAATTTGTTTCTACACATGTAACTCTGCTATTTAATCATATATAATCATAACGAATAGTATTTTAAAGGCTTAAATATTACAAATATTGACAGCTAATAAAACCTAGAAAGTTCTTTTGCTTTATACATATATAGCCATTATGGTGTAATGGTTAAGGTCACAAGACATAGATTTTCTAAGAGGAGGCCTTAATATGATTAATAAATATACCATGGTTACACAGATTGGTGAGAATCTTGGGAGACCTAGTTATCTGGTGTTTATAAGACAGAGCATGGGAGGAAAAGAAGGCATACAGATAGAGAAATTTGGAAATCTGGGTAGGATTCTCTTAACATATTCCTTCAGTTCCACACAATAATGTGTATCAGTAGACACTAGTCAGAATTGAGAGCAGAACTCCCTAAGGATTGAAGGGAGTTACCTTTCCTGCACACAAGGCAGAGAACAATGGCAGCTGTCCACAGCAGATGCAGGGAGCATCAGAGATGATGGGGGCATTCGCTACTGTTCACTGACACTCAGCTTCATAGTGCCTGTGAATTCCAAACACAGAGGGACCAAACTGTGTGCTAATAAATAAACTCCATGCTAAAATATGCTGTAGTCTAGTTAAAAGATGATAACGTTAGCATTCAAGTTTGCTAAATCCCACTGACTGACTTTATGCAAGTGCCTAAAGAGTTCTGTGAGGATATTTCATCTGATTTCAGTTCATGGAACATCTTCCAGCAGGACAGGAAAAAATGCACACTCAAGTATTCGTGATATATTTGTTAAGACAGATCATATTTTAGAACCATAACCCTATTGTCAGAAAAGCAAACCAAAAAGATTTAAACCATAAAATATATCCTCATAGGCACTAATCAAATTAAATTAGAAATGAGTAAAAGACAGATTTCTGGAAATGTCCTCAACATTTGAAAGTAATATATTGTCTTATTACTCAAAAGATAAAAGGAAATCAAAAGAAAAGGTAGCATAAATCTTAAATAATTTAAATGTGAAAATACCAAATATCAAAGACTGCTGCTCACTGCTCCTGCAGTTTACTGGACGATTAGATGTCATGCTTCTGTGTTATATAACACAAAATGTCTCAAGTGTAAGCCCTCAGTTCTTACGTTAAAAATATCATAAGGGCTGGTAAGATGACTACACATGATTAAGGCATCTGCTTCCAAACTTGAAGACCAAATTTCAATCATTGGGATCCACAAAGTAGAAGAAAACAATGGATTCTTGTGACAATTGGTGACAGTACTGAACAATAACATTAATATAAGCTATACATAATGAATATATTTCATTTATACAGGGCAAATAGGAGAAAATGTTTCCTATATATTTTAAAACCAAAATTGACTTCAAAAAACACAAGGAAAACTAATAGTCTTCATCCTGAACACGGAAAAACTTTTAAAAATGGAAAACATTATAAAAAAATTTATCAATATATATTGCGAATAAAACATTAACTATGGTTTAAATACTAGCAATCACAATTTCACAGCAGGGTCTCCAAGACGTTGGACCTTATTCTATTCCCTTTCCATGATGTTCCCTGACTTTAGCTGTAGGGCTGTGTTGTAGATATATTGACTAAAGCTGGACATTCTTTTATCCACAGGCAAGTATTTTTATTCTTGACTCCTCAAAAAATGTAAAAATATCCCTAAAAAATGTGTGCTTTTAAGTCCTGCTGCTTCACTCGCAAGGCCACCCTCTCTCCTATTTCTCCTCTCTTATTCTTAGCTCTGTTGAGTGACCATCAGCCCACTAATACCAGCCTCCTACACAGACTTAATACTAAATTATTTCCAAAAATTGATTTCGTAGACCAAAATCACAATTCATTAGAAAGTTATAATTTCTCTACCTTCAAACCTTGTTATAGTCTTAATATTTCTCTGAGTCTCTGTGAGAGATAAATTATACACTTAAGATATTTATCTATTTTTTTGTGTTTGTCTATCTCAAGTCAATTGTCCAAACCGGAAGAGTGGCTCTATTAAAATAAAGGGAGTGATGATAGCATTCAATTTCTGAGCTTCCCACAGTGACTACACCTGTCTACTTAAGGCCTCCAGTGTACACTGTGTTAGTCAAGGTGTAATAATGACTCTTCTGTTACTGTGATGGCATATCTTGGATAAAAGCAGACTTTGAGGAGGACAGGTTTATTTTGGCTCACAGCTCCAGAAGGCATATAGTCTGTTAGAATGGGGAAGGTACAGCAGCATAATGTGAGGTTGGCCAGCCATATTTTCTACATGCATAGGAGATAGAAGAACAACAGTAAATAGATTCAGGAAACAAAATTTCAAAATTTATACCCAGTAATATACATAGTATGTTAAGGATTTGACTTCTAAACTGTCCATAAGTTTCCAAAATAGTGCCTCTATCTGGAGAGCATGCATTTAAACCTGGGAGCCTGTGAAGGACATTTCATAATCAAAAGTACATTTTAAGGTGGAATATTGAAGTGATAAATAGTTCTGGACTACGGAAGTAACGAAGATAGGAAACCTAAGTATTCTTGAGAAATACTCACAGAACAGTCTAACACTCTCCCATTTTGGCTAAGATTTCCTGAAGAAAATACTTAATATGCAAATAAAATAACTCAAGGATTTAATGAAACTAGAAGATGTCATGTGATGAAACGTGATTGCTATAATATATGATTGCCCCATATGCATTTAATCCATGTTAAGTACTTTAGAATAGCTGTCAAATGTTAAAAGCTCTATGTTCATAAGGCAGCTGCAATATCCCCACTGGGAGATGATCCTCAAGTGAAGAGGTAAAGAAAAAGAGAAAAAGCAGAACATATTACTCGCTGAGCATCTCCTTCTCTGCACAAGGAGATTAAGTAGAGCCCTAAGCCTGCATAATCACATCTTATCACAAGGTTATGGCTTAAAAACAGCAAAGATAGAAAAACTAAAAGCTACTAACTTAAGTTTGCACTAACAGTTTTAAACCCCATAACAAGTAAGGTATTTAATGACAAAAATTGTATTTCATCTTTCACCCTTACATTATTCATTTATGCTCTTTCTAGCTTTTGCTTTAAGCCTTCCTATTTTTGAAAATGACTAATCAACTGCAGGGAAATCGAATCATTTTTGGGCTGAAGTTTTCTGGATTTTTAAGCCTCTAAGCGTGAAACGATTACATATATGTGCTTTATAAATTTTTTGATGGAATTTATATAACAGATTTCCTGTTAGTTCTTTAAACAACATGGCCTAGTTCAATACTTAAGACCAATTTCTGCTCTGGAAGAGAAAATGGGTTCACTTCTTATCACCTACATCAGGGAGATCACAGTCACTCCTGGGAATCTTATGACACCTCATGTTTTACACACACATACCAATAATACAATTCTGTTATAGACCCTTGATCACCCAGATGATGTCACTGGATTATTTTTAATGAGTATCAAAGTAAAAATAAATAAATAAATAAATAAATAAATAAATAAATAAATGACAGCGAGGGAGACAGTTCATCTGATAATAGAGCTAACCATGGAGGCTTAACGACCTGAATTAAAGTCTCCAGTACTCATGGAAAATGTTGGACATGACCATACATGCCATGGCGATGGGGCAGAGATGGCCAGATCCAAGGGCTCTTTTGCTAGATATCCTAGCTGAAAGAATGAGCCTCTGGTTCCTGCATTAAGGCAATAGATTTGACAACAATAAGGGTAGTCACTTGATACCCTACCCGGATTTCTGCATATATGTACATGAGGATATCCATCCACACATTCATATGCATCTCTCTCACACACACATACACACCATACACATGTACACATGCACAGTCATAGACACATACACAAATAAATACTATTTAAATAAATAAATATACCGGGCGACCAGTAAATGAGATCAAGCTTTAAAAAAAATTCTGAGAGGATGATACAGGACTCCATTGAGGCATTTTATATGCTTTGTGCTGATGTGCAACAATAAATAAAAATAAGGAAGCATACCACGGTAATAAATCACCAAGCCTCACGCCTTTGTAGATAACAGGCTCCAGACTTTCCTTCTAGATGCCAAGCTTTCTTTGTCTTTGATGTTTCCTCAACATTAACACTCTTCTGTTAAATATATCTACCTATCATCCATCTATCTATCAATATCTACCTATGTATCTATCTATATATCTGTCTTAGTCAGGGTTTCTATTCCTGCACAAACATCATGACCATGAAGCAAGTTGGGGAGGAAAGGGTTTATTCGGCTTACACTTCCACATGGCTGTTGATCACCAGAGGAAGTCAGGACTGGAACTCAAGCAGGTCAGGAAGCAGGAGCTGATGCAGAGGCCATGGAGGGATGTTCCTTACTGGCTTGCTTTCCCTGGCTTGTTCAACCTGCTTTCTTATAGAACCCAAGGCTTCCAGCCCAGGGATGGCACCACCCCTTTGATCACTAATTGAGAAAATGCCCCACATCTGGATCTCATGGAGGCATTTCCCCAACTGAAGTTCCCTTCTCTGTGATAACTCCAGCCTGTGTCAAGTTGACACACAAAACCAGCCAGTACAATATCTAATCTATCATCTGTAAGTCCATATATCATCCATTTATTATTTGTCTTCTATTCATCATCTCTATGTCACCCATTTATCATTTTTATCATATATCTGTGTATTTATCAGGTATTTATCTTCTAGCAATCACATATATATCATGTATCTATTTATCTATTGTCTATCATCTAACTCTCTGTCTATCATCTATTTACCATTTATCTATTCATCTATCATTTTTCATCAGCTATCAGCTATCTGTCTAGCTATCATCTATTTGCCATCCATCTACTATATACAGACATAGATAACTATCACCTTTTTATTACACTTAGTATCTATCTATCTATCTATCTATCTATCTATCTATCTATCTATCTCCATGATTTAAATCTCAAAAAACTTATTGGCAGTAACTCCTCTCACTCCTCTCAACTTAGACTGAGGTTAGAATTTGTACAGATGTAAGATGGAAAGAAAATTATCACGTACAGGTTTTGGAAAGATATCAATATTATTGTTAGTAAGGAAACTGAGTTGGCTAGCCATAATTTCAGGCAAAACTTCAGTACCTTGAAGAAGATACACTTAATTCTTTATGCAACAAATGCCTCAAAAACTAAAGCCAAATAAAACCAAAAGCCAGTGTAGGGACATTTTTGAAGTTCCAAATGTGATTTAGTTCTCTGATTATGTCTCTATGTTACTTAAATAAAATTGTGGCCTGGCTCCTACTTCTCAGCACTACTCCAGATAATACTGCAGTCTTACAGTTCCACTGAGTAAGAACTGTTGGTAACAATCTTAAATGCATGGGCAATTCAGACTATATAGAAGTTATATGGTGGAGGCTGGAGGCTTGGAGCTGGGAGCCGTAGACTGAGAACTGCCCTATACTCTTAGATATATGTCTGTCTGTCTGTCTGTCTGTTTGTCTGTTTGTATGAAAAAGAAGCTCTAAGCTTTATTTTTCAAAACAGAAAAAAAAAGTTCCACCATTTTATTGATATAAGTAAGAAAAAGCCCCTAAGTAAGAAAAAAGTCTCCATGTCAGAAAAAGCATGTGTTAGAAACAGTCTCTCCCATGTTGTTGTTTTTACACGTACACTTTCTCAGGAGAATAGGTCACATAGCCTTCTTATCAAAATATAGATATTTAGTGGCCTCTCTTATCCCAAGGCTCCAACGAATATTAACTACTGCAAGTACATCCTTCTTTAATTTAAAAATAAAACTGCAATACTTTATCTGATATTTTTTCCATATGCATCAGTTAGTAACTGGATTCTTCATTGGTATAGCATGTGATAATACTATCAATACTATTTTATTTCATTATCTACAAATATCCAACACTTTTGGATGAAAATAGATAAAAAAATTTCATTTAATATTCATATTATTTGAATAGATTTTCAGAGTAAATATTTGCAAAATATAGATATTTTGTACTAAAAATCAGAAAAAAAATTATTTCTTTTTTCAAATTTTATGTATTATCAAGTGAAGTCTAGTGTCTTAGTTTTTCTTTCTGTTGGGATAAAATGCCCTCATCAAAAGCAGCTTTAGAGGGAAACAGTTTACTATGCCCAGAGTTCAAGGGAAAAGTCATTGTGGTTGATGTTGTCCCATAATTACTCCATTATTCTCTTGGTTGTAAATGAGTAAACTAACAAGTAGCATAATTCTCTTTTGCTGAGAGATTAGACAAAGAAAAATCCATTCCAGAGGAGCAAATTAGAATTTTAAGCCTTCTGGTCTTGAGTGTTTTTAGCCCCCTTGACTTAATCAGTACTTTCAAAACTTTTCTACTTTTTCTTTTTCTTTAAGTTTTGTTAAATTTCTTCATTTACATTTCCTTGTTTCTTACCACCCAGTTCTGCAACACAGGGACTGTCTCTCTCTCTCTCTCTCTCTCTCTCTCTCTCTCTCTCTGTCTATCTATTTTTGTTTTATGTATGTAAATATATTGATATGTATAAACTGATCTATGTATGTTACTACATCCACCTATCTTTCATATATTTTTCATTTATCTTTTTTCATCTTTATCTATAGTGCATGGATCTTTATACCTATGAGCTTTAAGTCATCTGTCTATCTTAATCTATACTTTGAACCACTTACTTCCTGTGTCTAATGTCCTGGAGTTGAAATAGAAAGAGGAGAAGATCTTTCTGGTAAAGTATTTCTGGACTCTCAGGTTTACAAACAAAGGAGGATTGTGAATTTGAGAGCAACCTCGGCTACCTAGTGCACAGTAGGCCAGCATTCATGGTTTTGACTTCACTCAATGTCCATCCCATCAGATACGATGGGGATAGTCTAGTTAAATCTGACTGACCTATCCTACTGGGATACTCAAGGGTGCAAAGCAGAGAAACTCCCACTCATAGCAAACAGATCACTCTATCAACTAACAGGTAACTGACACACTTGACACTTGTTTTTCTAAAAGGCTGGGGTGGACAAACTACCTCATCCTGAATGACTGAAAATAAGTCTTGCCCCTAAATGTCTATGGATGTGGAAAGAGTAAAATAAGAATCTTCTGTGGATGGGTGGGTAAGCACCCTCATAGAAGCTTGGGGAGGAAGGATGGAACAGGGGGTTTCTGGAGGGGAAATCAAGAAAACATTTGAAATGGAAATAAATAAAATATCCAGTAAAAATAAAAAAAAAATGAATCTTCAACCAAACCACTGTGTAATGCTTTAAAATTGAATAATTGAGCAAAACTGGACAAATATAATAATATGTGTGACTAGGAAAAGCCTTTGGGCAGAGCCTGTCAGCTGTGATTGATGTCTATCATTGTAGTTTGGAGAATTTCAGTGATATATACCTTTGGCTTCCTGTACAGGTATTGTCCCTTTGAAGGCTAATGAAAGGGAGGAGCCTAGCTCTGTTTACAAACTAAACTAAAGAAAAAATAAAATTTGTATTAAACATTTAAAACAAATATGGTTAAAAGGCTCAGGCTTTTGCACTTCACATTTTCAGTTCCATCAACCAGTACAGCTTTGCGCTTCCAAATTTGGAAAGTTTCACAAAGGAGATACTAATTAAGCCATTATGACCTAAGAGATAGGTATTATCTTAATGAATCTTTTTCACAAACTAATTTAAGTTTTCAAAATTCCACAACTTAACTGTTGGGTTTTTTGTTTTCGTGTGTGTGTGTGTGTGTGTGTGTGTGTGTGTGTGTGGTGTGTGTGTGTGTGTGTTTGTGCTGCCCACATGTATTTCCTTTAGAAGCCACTAGGTAGAGGGGGCAAAGCAAAAAGACAAACTTGAAGAAACAGGACAAAGGGGACTAGCAATCACATCCATATAACAAAGGACTCTGAGAAGTTCTGCAGGCAGGGTCCCTTTGTCCTCTAGACCCAGATAAAGAAACTCTATTTTACAGTGACAGCAGGAGGGCTGAGGAGATAGCTTGCAGTACTATGGGTAGGGTACCCTGTAATCATAAGCAAGACTCAAAAACACGTAAACCAGCCATACCTACCAGAAAGAACTAGAAAACACCAGAAACAAAGAACAGAGACTGGAGGATTCCTGCCAGAGGAAGAGTAGTCCTGGCCTGAGGGCTGGTGTGAGTCCTAAGGTAGTGAGAGACTTTGCCTAAGAAGAAAACATAGCTAGAGGAACAAGTCTTAAGATTTAACTTTGGCTAATAACCTCTCTGATAAGTGGTTATTAACCCAGAAGTTTGGAATACAGGAAGAATGACCCACAAACCATAAGAAACTTAAGAAGAAGGAAGACCAAAAGGTGGACATTTCATTCCTTCTTAAAAAGGGGAATCAAATACCCACAGAAGGAGTGGCAGAGATTAATTATGGAGCAGAGACTGAAGGAAAGACAAGCATATAGCTATCTCCTGAGAGGCTCTGACAATACCTGACTAATACAGATGTAGAGACTCACAGCCATTCATTGAACTGAGTACATTGTCCCCAATGAAGGAGTTAGAGAAAGGTTCTATGGAGCTGAAGGGTTTGCAGCCCCTTAGGACAAACAACAATTACTAACTAGTACCCTCAGAGCTCCCAGGGACCCAACCACCAATCAAGGGCTATACAGGGTGGGACTGAATGTTCTGGCAGCATGTGTATAGTAGAGGATTGCAAATTCGATCATCAATATTGGAGGAAAGGACCTCGGCCTTGTGAAGGTTTTGTGCCCCAGTAGGGGAATGCCAGGGCCAATAAGTGGGAGAGGGTGGGGTGGCAGGCATGGGGAGGGGGGAGGCAAAAGGAGTTTGTTCTTGTTGTTTTTGTTTGTTTGTTTGTTTGTTTGTTTTTTGGAGGGGAACCTGGGAAAGGAAAAATTTACATGTAAATAAAGAAAATATCTAATAAAAATAAATAAATATTAAAAAAAGATTTAACTTTGGCTTTCACAAGTGAGTGGTGCATGAATACAAATACATGCACTAAAGCGCGCTCTCTCTCTCTTTCTCTCTCTCTCTTTCTGGCACACACACACAGTGAGTGAAAAAGAGACAGATAGAGAGACAGACAGACAGGCAGACAGACAGACAGAGATACAAAGAGAGAGACAGAGCGAAAGACGTGTGAAAATGCAGATGCAGGTACATGTGTCAGGAGACCGTTCTAAAGAATAACCAAAGTCAAACAATGACTGCAGTATTTTCTTAACCTCTATTTTCCTAAGGCACAGTATGTGCTTTTAGATTTCAGTATTTAAAATGCAGCAATATACTATAAAAAATCTTCTAATCCGATTTGTGGAAATGCAAGGAGGCTATCTTCAGCATGTTAATGTAAGAATCTTTTCACATTGATCACTATATTTCGTAGAATAGTACAGTATACCTGTGTTTAAGATCATAAAACTTGAACAACCATGAAAGAAGGTTACATGTTATAGCCTCTTTTATAATAATATATAGATATTGGTTATTTCAAATGAATCAACAAGAAGAAAAACTTCACTACCTGGAACATTTGAGATGGAAAAGCCAATATTCTAGTTGGGGAGTGGAAAGCCCATTTTAATATATTCTAGCCAAATCAGTCTTACATCAGTACATACTGACAATATCTAAATAAATGTCACCAAAAGATCTTTGTATACCCTCTGAAGTGATAAACTAGCTTCTTTCATGTAAGTAAGGGTTCACTAAAGAAACAGAACTGATAAAATAGACTTAAATATTAAAAGAGAATTTTTCAGCGTGGCTTGCAAGTTGTGGTTTAGCTCTCTTAACAGGGGCTGCCTTAAGGCTTAGAGCCAAGAATTCAGCAGTTTTTCAGTCGCCAAGACTGTCTCAGTCTTGCTGATCTGATGCTGGTTATCCTGAGCCTTTGTAGAGAGCTACTGGTATTCAGGTTACACTGGAATCCAGAAAATTTGGGTCTAATACTGACAAGGTAATCCCTTTGAAACAGGATAGGTCAACTTGCCAGCTAGAGAGAGGGCAAACAGACAAAGATCCAAAGCTTCCTTCTTCCATGTCCTGGTTATGCGAACTCTTCCAGAAGGTGAGTCCCTGATTTAGGGTGGGAATTTCTACCTCAGAGGATTCAATTAATAATTCCCTCAGAGGCATGCTCAAATATTTGGGTTTTAGTAGATTCCAGATGTAGTCAAGTTGACAACCAAGACCGTTGGTCACATTTCACATCTTGGTATTAATTGAGAGTATAACTCACTGAAAAGTTCTACTAAGCATTGGGTGTGATGATTTCTATTTCTTATCTTATTTTTAGGTTGGTTTCACCCTCAGAAATGTATGTTTGTATTACCTGTCTCAGGTATATTTGCCTCGGCTCTTGTGTAGTATACTGGTTTTAGTCTTTTGCAATGTTTACGCTATGTGAACAAGAATATAACACACTCAATGTACAATGTATACAAGTGTGAAACTGTCTAATTTAGCACATGATCTTGTTCAATGGATAATGTATATAAGGATCTAAGAAACAGACTTGGGATTTTGCCAACTTATTAAAAATATTTTTATTTATTATTTGAAAATTCCTAAATGTTTGCAATGTCTTGATTATATCTATCCCATCCTGCTTGCTTCCAATTCCCTCAGTCCCCACCAACCATTAATATATCCCTCCCAGCTTCATGTCATGTGCTCTAACTTTTACCCTGCTGTACCACACTCTTAAGTATGACATATAAAATGTTTCCATCAACTGAGCTCATGTCAGCTGCTGGTGCTCACATCTAGGGTATTCTCAGGAGCATCACCCTAAGTTGCTCCTGAATAGGTAACATTCAAGTTTGGATGATAACAGTATAATTTATCTTCAGAATATTTCCTTGATGTCATTTGTATTCTTTGGAGATTTGAAAATACTGGTATAGACCTACCAAATTTAAAAAAATTAATGGTCTTGTTCCTTATAAAACATACTTTGTGGAACAAAAGTAGCAAATTTTTAATGTTAGTTGTTGTCATTTTATTGACTATTCATTTTGTTTTCTAACTTAAAACATCTTCCTTTAAAAATATTTCTTAAATTTATCTTTGGGACATAGATGGATATGCACATGGCAACATGACAGAGAACAACTTTCAGGTGTCGGTTCTTTCTGCATATAGATCCCATGGGATGCAACACAGGTTGTTAGGCTTGGAGATAAAAACTTTTACTTGCAGACACATCTCTGAGGCTCTAAACGTTTTTTCTTCTCCCAGTTGTTTCCCTATCTGTATCATCCTTTCTCTCATTTAACATGCAAAAGGGGTCAGAATTTTGTCTCTGAAGATCCTCTAGATTTCTCTAGACTCATTAGTTATATTTAATGTTAGAATCTGAAATGTCTTATTATACAGAATTTAAAAGATAGAATAAATAATATGGCTGCTATGTTGGGGTCATAGTTAAAAGGTGCATTGCATTGATCAAGCACTGTCAGAGCCTCTCAGGAGACGGCTATATCAGGCTCCTGTCAGCCACCACTTGCTGGAATACAGAAGTAGAGGTTTACAGCCATCCAATGGACTGGGTACAGGGTCCCCAATGAAGGAGGTAGAGAAAGGAACCAAGGAGTTGAAAGGTTTACAGCTCCCTAGGACAAACAACAATATGAACTAACTAGTACACTCAGAGCTCCCAGGGACTAAACCACCAACCTAAGAGTATGCATAGTGGATCCAGCTGCATATGTAGAAGAGGATGGCCTAGTTGGGCATCAGTGGGAGGAGATGCCCTTGGTCCTGTGAAGGTTCTATGCCCCAGTGTAGGGGAATGCCAGGTCCAGGAAGCTTGAGAGGGTGGGTTGGTGAGCAGGGGGAGGAAACAGGGTTTCTTATTTTTTTTTATTTTTTAGAGCAGAAACTGGGAAAGGAGATATTATTTGAAATGTAAATAAAGAAAATAATAAAAAATTGCTAAAAAAAGGCACATTGCAACATTTTATTGTGTCACATTCAAATACTTGAATCTTTTTATTCCTATGCTACTCCACCATGTTTCCTGATATCTTGTGTTTTTTGTCGATGTTAACTGTTGCTGATTTGTATGTGTATGGAGAGTGTAAGTATGTGTGTGGAGTGTGTGTGTGTGTGTGTGTGTGTGTGTGTGTGTGTGTGTGTGT
>JADRCD010188622.1:0-17491 GCA_019843815.1 Montemys delectorum | reverse complement strand
AGAGAGAGAGAGAGAGAGAGAGAGAGAGAGAGAGAGAGAGAGAGAGAGAATGTTGTATATAAATACATGACGGCACAGATGTATCTGTATGTACATAGGCTGGAGGAAAACATTGGCTGTCATTCCTGAAGCACTCTGGTAATTTGAGTACACCTGGAGTGGCACTATTTGGAGGTGTGGCCTTGTTGGAGTAGGTGTGGCTTTGTTGGAGGAAGTGTGTCACTCTGGGCATTGGCTTTAAGATCCTTGTCCTACATAGTTCTACCAGAGGACCCAGCTATACCACTCCTGGGCATATACCCAGAAGATGCTCCAACATGTCATAAGGACACATGCTCCAACATGTTCATAGCAGCCTTATTTATAATAGCCAGAAACTGGAAGCAACACAGATGTCCCTCAACAGAGGAATGGATACAGAAATTGTGGTACATCTACATAATGGAGTACTACTCAGCTATTAGAAACAATGAAATTATGAAATTCTTAGGGAAATGGATGGATCTGGAGAATATCATCCTGAGTGAGGTAACTCAATCACAAAAGAACACACTTGGTATGCACTCTCTGATAAGTGGTTATTAGCCCAGAAGTTCAGAATACAGGAAGAACAACCCACAAACCACAAGAAACTCAAGAAGAAGGAAGACCAAAATGTGGACATTTCATTCCTTCTTAAAAGGAGGAACAAAATACCCACGGAAGGAGTTGCAGAGACTAACTATGGAGCAGAAACTGAAAGAAGGACAATTCAGCCTGATATAGCTATCTCCCGAGAGGCTCTGACAGTATCTGACTAACACAGGTGTAGAGGCTCACAGCCATCCATTGAACTGAGTACACGGTAACCAATGAAGGAGTTAGAGAAAGGACCAAAGGAGCTGAAGGGTTTGCAGCCCCTTAGGACGAACAACAATATGAACTAACTAGTACCCTCTGAGCTCCTACGGACTCAACCACCAACCAAGGACTATACATGGTAGGATTGATTGTTCTGGCAGCATGTGTATAGTAGAGGATTGCAAATTCGATCATCAATGGGAAGAGAAGCCCTTGGCCCTGTGAAGGTTCTGTGCCCCAGTAGGGGAATGCCAGGGCCAATAAGTGGGAGTGGGTGGGGTGGCAAGCATGGGGAGGGGGGAGGCAACAGGGGTTTGTTCTTGTTGTCTTTGTAATTTTGTTTGTTTGTTTGTTTTTTGGAGGGGAAACTGGGAAAGGAGAAATCACATGACTTGTAAATAAAGAAAATATCTAATAATAATTTAAAAAAAAAGATCCTTGTCCTAGCTGCCTGGATGCAAGTCTTCCCCTGTTTGCCTTCTGAACAAGATGTTTAACTTTCATTTGCTCCTATACCAGGCCTGCCTAGGGACTGCCATGATCCTGCCTTGATAAGAATGGACTGAATCTCTGAACCTGTAAACCAGAACCAGTTTAATATTTTCCTTATAAGAGTTGTTTTGGTCATGGTGTCTGTTCACAGTAGTAAAACCCTAAGTAAGACAGGCATTATCTATAAGTTTTGTAGAGACAGAGTCTCTTATTACTTTAAAGCTTGCCAAGAAGGACAAGCTTGGATGGTCAGTAAGCTCCAGGGATCTATCTGATTTTGCCTCTATAGTACTGTGATTATAAGTGTAGGTTATAGGAGGAATGAGTCAGCATATATACACTGAGTGGCGGCCTAGTTACAAATACAGTTGGTTTCTGCATTTTGCTGTTTGCTTCTTGTTCATCTAATATTTAATATTCTGTACACAGGAGCAACTACTGCATGTGAGAGATAATTCCTGTTGTGCTAGGAATCCATCCTCATGTTTTGGATAAGTCTCTACAGGCCAGAAGATGTCCTGGAGATAGTGGCTACTCATAACCAATCTATTAGGGATACTGTAGAGACTTATCCAAATCCATGCTATCACCTTTAGGTAAAGTCTATAGATAGACTGTGGGGATATTAAAACACTGAAAAAGAGTATCAATGGGCAAGAAATTAGATGATTTTGTGTTGATGATACATGATAAACTTGACTCTTCATGCCTAAAGAAATCACTCTCTGAATATGGCTGAATATGACCTCTGGTTATGGCTTTTCATTTGTTTGTTTGCATTTTGTCAACTTGACACACACCAGCATTATCGTGGAAAGGAGAAATTCAATTGAGAAGATACTTGCATCAGATTGGCTTGTATGTCAGTCTGAGGGTATTTTCTTGATTAATGTTTGATATATGAGGACCCACCATACTATAGATGGGCCTATCCTTGGATGAACAGTCCAGGGTTGTATAAAAAGCAGGCTGAGTAAGCCAGTAATCAGCATTCTTTCCTGGCATCTATTTCAATTTCTGTCTCCAGTTTCCTGTTTTGACTTCCTTCAATGATGGACTGTGATTAAGATGTAGAAGCCAAACAAACTCTTTCCTCTCCAGTAGAATTTATTACAGCAATAGATAACAAACTAGTACCCCTCTAACTTCATGAAACCTCTTAGATAAAGGAAAGTAGAAATGGGGGTCAGATATTATGAAGAATTAAAAATAAATAATTTAGAGTCATATGGAAGTATTCAAAATCTAGAATCTTTCTCTAAGACCAGAAACAATTTTTTACAAGCTCTTGGGATTTTTATGCTAGTAAGTAGTCTCAAGTTACCATTGCCTAAGTAAATTTTATATGTTGATTCTTCCCTTAATCCTTAGAAAACAAGTGAGTTTTATAAATATATCTTTTATTATATTTACAAGATATATATTATCTTCTTCTGCCTTATAAAATTATTTAGAAAAGATAATAAGCAAATCACAAAATGATCATAGAACTCACCAAAAGTTGTAAAGAATGATATGGAGAGGAAAAACATAAAAAATAAACCACTTACTAATCAACTTTGGACATACTTGCTATAGAAATCATAAGATATTTAGTAATGGCCTCTAGTTGCCTATTTACTTATAGCTGTTTTCAGTGGTGAACATTCTTTTCATCAAGCAATACTTCATTGAAGTGTTTACTTTTAAAGAATGTTTGAAAGTGTTGATTGATAAATTTAGTTATCTGCTTCACAAGGACATGAGAGACTAAAACATTGCCACTTCAATGAGTTGCACATGCAAAAATAAGACAACTGAAATGTTGTGTTCTATTTTATATGGAATGCCAGATTGTCAAAAGCAGGAAATTGTTTATTCAAAGATGCAATTTGTCAAACCTCAAGAGGCTTCTTGGCTCTATAATTTATTTCTCTCAGCTGTTTTGTATGTCCCAACAAATGTTTGGGCTGGAATCTTAGTGATCTGGATTTATTTCTCTAAAAACACATTTATGCCTGAAATTCAATAGGATAGCTCTCAGGAATATGGTGTCAAGTGGGAGCTGTGCCACAAATTCATGTTTCACATGTATAATCTTTTCAAGTCCTGTTTTCCTCATCTAGAAAACTATACATTGTATGTGAGAAGATAGATCTTGAATTTGGATAGATAATTTTTTTGTTGTTTGATTTATTTTGCTTTTTATTTACTGTAGACAGGGTGTGGCTGTAGTGCATAGTTTGCATGCTGCTTTCATCAGCCTCTTGCAAAGCAATGTCTGCAGGTGTAGATGCTATCATTGAATCACAGGATGCTTTTGTTTCAATATTTATCTACATTTATATAAACTTTTACATATATATGTATTCATAAAAGGTATGATTGATATATTCACTCTGAAATTTCAGCCATAATGCTCTTTCTCTCCTATTTAGGAACATATTCTTCCATATGGTCACATCTTGCTATCTCTTATCATCTTGTATAGAGCAATTTTCTTTGGCACAATAAGAAATATTCTATTGGGAACATTTGGAATCAGCCCAGAAGACTTGATAGCTCTAATCTCCACTTCAGGAAATATCTTTCTATTACAAAACACTGTGATAAAGTGACATTTTATAAAAAAAATCAGCTTCCTCTATTAAATTACTACTATTTAGAGATCAATACTTACATCATTTTCTTATGTAGTTCAAACTAACTTTTCTGGTGCTGAAATGCTAGATATTTCTTACTTGGACTTAGAAATAGAAAGAAATACTAGTGGAAGGTATTAAAGCATAGGGGGAGTATGAAATCTCTGAACAACTTGAATATCACATATGAACCTATGCACACATAGGCTAGTGTCAGAAGTTAGTGAACCTATGCACACACATGCCATGTTGGAAGTCCCTGAACCTGTGCATACATAGGCCAGTGTTGTAAGTTAGTGTAACTGACTCTTGATTTTGTTCTCTTTTTAAAAATTTAAATAGCCTCAAAAATTTCATGTGTTTTATAACTGTAAAATTCCCTCTCTGTGTAATAGCTACTATTGCTTTCTATTTAATGAATATTTTAAGTGTTCATTGAACAGCAAAGAAATCGTATTTTTGATGTAGCAAGTAATAAAGATATTATCTTTTCCTTTTGCCTAGGCTTTTCTGTTTAGATGTATTGGTGCATTAATCTCAAATTTATGATATTTGCTAGGGAATACCTAATATATTTCCATATATTGAGTATGGAGTGATAAACGAAGTTGTAAAATGGAAGAGCCTGGAATTCTAGGGCTAATGGATGTCAAATTGAATACTTTTATTTTAAGAAAAAGGATTCTAAGTCTTCAAGATGTAAACAGAGTCGACCACCTCTATTCAAGATTTGACAGCTGTTAAGGTATAAGCTGTGTTTCAGAGAAGAGTTGATACCATTAGTCACGAAGAAAGGTTTCAGCAGCAGGGAGGTGTATAGCAACTAGCAATAAATGGGACGTTCTTGCTTTTCCTGATGAGATAACTGTAGGTAAAGGCCATAGGAAAGGGGAGACTGAATAACCAATTGGAGAGTGCAAGAAGGATTTAATGGAAGCTCATATCATCTGGGAGGGGAGAAGAGGGTCTGCTTTTGATGTCTAGAAACAGTGTCACCTACTGCTACCTCTTTCTGCACTTGCCTACTGTCACAGAGAGACTCTGAGATTTACATTTAGTCCTTGAAAGCTGAGTCTTATGGAGTTATTCTTCACTCTGAATGTGTTTCCTTTGAAGTGATGGAGAGTGCAGTTTGTCTCTCTTCCCCTGCTCTACCGTCTGGATATTGCTTGTTTAATTTCCATACTCGTACACACACATATGTGCATTGAAAGCCACAACCTCTTTCACCCCAGGTCAGCTTTCCCAAATGAGTACATTTCTCAATATACAAGGGGCAGACAGACATTCTACGCATCCATCAGTATAAACTTTGCTCATTTTTCAGAAGAAGGCAAGGTTCTGCATAGTTTCCTATCTTTCTACATCAATAAGTAAGGGAGAATATTGTTATCAGAGTACATTGAGTCAATTCATTTGGAACCATGTGCAACTTACATATGGCTTTATTGCGCGGACATCTCAGTTCATTTTTGGGGTGATGTATTAATAAGGTTTTTTTTTTTTTAAGAATTAGCCCTCTCTCCACACATACATTTATTGGGTATTTATTAGACTAGCTTATATGCAGCCATCCTGGACACTTTGATAATGACCATCTGATGCCAAGGATCTCATAGTTGTCCTTTCCCTGATGCTGGATGTCTTAGTCACCATATGGGAAGCACTGGCTTTCCAGAAAACTCCTGGAGACCTGCTAGTCTTCAGTGTACTTAGATATCTGAGGAAACAGACCCTAGCACTGGTAGCAGAATACCTCAGCAGCAGTATACGTGACCTTGTCAGTGAGCATGGGGGCTGGAAGGCAAGAATGTAAAAATGTAGTTCTTTCACATGCTTTTCCCCGAGATGCCACTAGCAGTTTTGGTCCAGATTTAGGGTGGATCTTCCTCCCACAAAAGTAATTCAATTAACAAAATCCCTAACAGGCATGCCCAGATGCTTGAGTTTTGGTTGATTCCAGATGTGGTCAGATTGTCAACTGAGATTAGCCATCACACTGGACATCTGATTTGAGGAAAGATTTGAAGGGTGCCCTTGTACTGTCTCCTTAACACAGTTCTGAAACTACATATGATAACATGGAGCAGTAGCAGTAGCTGGAAATAAAGTGAAGGGATAAGAATTGAAATTTTATCAACAGTGTCAAAATACCTCTTAATTAACGTAAAACCAGTTTTGAATGCATCACATGTGTATGGTACAAATTGAGAACTTCTTTAATGGAGACCAGAATGATTTTTTTAGCTTAGGTGAAAAACTCTATCTTCTGTTTTGTCATATTCTCTTCTTTTCATTTAGCTAATGTAGTATCTTCTAAATCAAGTTATTTTTTTAAAAAGATTTATTTATGCATTTTGTATTCGTACATGTATTTAGCTTGTAGGTATATTTATCATGTGTGTGCAGTGCCCATGGAAGCCAGAAGAGGGCATTGTACCTTCTAGAACTAAAGTTGTCAGCCACTATTGGCTAGGAACTGACCCTGGGCCATCTGCAAAGGCAACAACTGTTCTTAACCTTAGGGGCATCTCTCAGTCCTGTGTTGAATTTTTCCTATAGAAAAAAAAAAGTTCAAAGTTATGGTCCTAAAAATATATTATATATCATAGGGTTTTTGTTGTTGTTGCTGTTGCTGTTGTTTTCATTCCCAACAGCCTGAATGTTCAAGGAGGTCCGCAAGTACAGTGGCACAACTCAAGCTTACGTTCAACTTGAGTTTTGATAGGAATTAGAGCTTTCTACACCAAGACAAAAAAAAAAAAAAAAAAAAAAAGCATCTGGGTGTTCAACTGAAGCATCTGTTAAAAGTTAGCAGAGTAGGTAGGCTCTGCCTATTTGTTCACTCGGAGTCTCCACACACCTTTCTTTCTATTTCTGCTTCCTCTAATTATTTCTTCCTTGGTTTTCTGTGTGGTCCGACATTACTCGTGATCATGAGCTCAGACACGAAGAGTCTTGTGCTTCCACCCCTCTGCTCAGGAAATCACTAGCTCGTCAAACACTGGCTGTCATATCCGGGGCTCTCACATTACCCTAGTAGATGAGCTTCCCCCAGGGTCATTCTTCCCCTTTTGGTTCAATTCACAGGAAAGATGCACCTCAGACACCTCTGGTGCTCAGGAACTTGATTCTGTCAACACGTCAACACTCTAATGAGAGGACAGCAGGAGCAGGCCAGTGCTAGGAGCCCGATGCAGTCAAATGAGCACCTGACGTGAGGGTCTTTGTCTGCAGACCGCTTTCTGAGTGTGGAAGAGTTCTCCTTTTTGAGCCGGTGTTCAGTCTGCCCGCTTATCAGATGGTTCTTTCTCAGAGTGAATTTGAGCTATTTCTGCTGCGTAAGTCTTATTTTAAAGTTCTCAGGAGTCACATGGTTGCTGCGATGGCTTGTAATATAAAGAGGTGATGGGTTTAATTTTTCTTTTGAGCCAGGATCTCACTATGTAGCCTTGGCTGGCTTGGAACTCACTCTGCAACCAAGGCTGCCATTGAACTCACAGAGATCTGCGCGTCTTTGTCACCATCATGCTGGTACAGGCACTCTCTCCCATACTTAGCTCTACATTTCAGTTCATTTTATTTTATTTTTTCAAGACAGGGTTTCTCTGTATATCCCTGGTTGTCCTGGAACTCACTCTGTAGACCAGGCTGGCCTCGAACTCAGAAATCCACCTGCCTCTGCCTCCTGAGTGCTAGGATTAAAGGCGCGTGCCACCACCACCTGGCTCTATTTTTTATTCTTACATAGCTTCATAAACCCCAGAACTAGGTCAGATGCCATCACTATGCCAAGAAACACATAATGCAGGCTTTCTAACCCAACCTAGTGGCTTTACAAGCTATCGTTAAACTCAATGCCATGATACCGACCTGTACTCTGAAGGTATCAATAATTAAGTGGATACCTGAGCTTGGAAGTATAAGCCATGGCCAGCCATAATCCAGTCTTGTGGTGTGTAGATTCCTTTATAAGCATAGGAAAAAAAAGATGTGAGCCTGAAGAATTCTCAGAGGAACATGGGGAGGTCTTATTATTGGTAAAGAACTGGATGTCATGACTCCAGGTAGTGTGTGGAACCTATCCAACTTCAAAGACTGCCTGCAGCAGACGATGAGGATTAGCACAGATGTACCATTGTCTGTGCAGCTTCCAGGAGAGGTACCTCTGTCCTGTCCTGGTAGCTCTGTCCTGATTGAAAATGGCCAGTCGCTAAATCCATCTAGGGTTTCTACAATGTGGCCTTTTATTCCCTTGGAATTCATGGTGGTTTCCCCAAAGCTGCTCTCTGTACTATTCTTCAAGAAAGAACTTGTCACCTTTCAGGATCTGTGTGTGTTTTAGTGCTTGGGTAAAGATGAGTAGTGCCCGGTAGCACTGTGATTCCTGAGAACTGATTCACGTGAATTCCTATAAAACTTTTAACTCACCTACTTCTTACCTACACATTCTTTTTCAACCCTGCTCTTTTTTTTCTTCTATGCCTACTCCTTTGTTCTGTGAATCATGAACAGAGCCATCTCTGCCAGCATGGCCCTGGGCTTTCCATCAGAGCCTGGTGACTTACCTAAAGGGCACACAGTTAAAGAAACGGATTCCCTCTTTCCTAAAACCTGTCAATAGCCAATAGACCAGATTAAAGGAGTGTTCCCATTCTGTGAATTATTAATATTGATAGGAGCAGTCTTGTGTGGGCTCAGTGCAGATAACTGTTTTGAGCTTATGATTGTACTAAATATATGAGTTTAAGGAATAGCATTTTACAGCACTCCATCCTATCTTCTCTTACATGTTCCTACCCCTCCTTCCTCAGTGTTTTCTGGGACATAGAGAGTGGTTTAAATGTCTTCCCTAGGGCTGAGTCTACAACATTATCATATTCTTTTTCTTTTCTTTTTCTTTTTTCCTTTTTTTCAAGACAGGGTTTCTCTGTGTAGCCCTGGCTGGCCTCGAACTTAGAAATCCACCTGCCTCTGCCTCCCAAGTGCTAGGATTAAAGGCGTGCGCCACTACTACTCAGCAATATTATCATATTCTATGCATTCAACCTTAGCTTATTCTATGAACACAACCTTAGTTTATTCTTTGGGTCTTGTGTGTCTACAATTGTATTCACCACCATTTATTGTAAGAAACTTCTCTGATTGGGGCTGGGAACAGCTTTTGCTTATGCGTGTAAGCAAATGTAGTGGTTTGAAAGAAAATGTCTCTGGAACACAGCCTCTTTGTGCACTCAGCAAACACTTCTCAGAAGATGTCACCTCAGTGATACTGTTATCTTCTTAATCACCGCTAATTTCTTAGCTCCAGCTAACCAGCATCAATAGTCTCAGCAATGTAAACTTTTTACTTTAGTAGTTCTGGTATCTTGTTAATCACAGCTGATACTTCAGTCCCAGAACCACAGAATCTTCACAATCAAAACAACATGGCCCTGATAAGAGTCTTTAATCTTCCCTCTGAAATTTCACAAGCCAGGCCTCCATCTCTGCACTGTTCTCAACATGATCTTCCAAGCTCCTACAGAACATCCCACATAGTTCTTAACAGCCAGTGACTGCTCTTCTACCTCAGAGTTCCAAAGTCCTTCTATAGTCCTCCCCAAAACATGGTCAGGTTGTCACAGGAATACCCCACTGTGCTGGTACCAATTTGTCTTAGTCAAGGTTTCTATTCCTGCACAAACATCATGACCAAGAAGCAAGTTGGGGAGGAAAGGGTTTATTCAGCTTACACTTCCATATTGCTGCTCATCACCAGAGGAAGTCAGGACTGGAACTCAAGCAGGTCAGGAAACAGGAGCTAATGCAGAGGTCATGGAGGGATGTTCCTTACTGGCTTGCTTTTCCTAGCTTGTTCAGCCTGCTCTCTTATAGAACCCAAGACTTCCAGCCCAGGGATGGCACCACCCACAAGGGGCCCTACCCCTTTGATCACTAATTGAGAAAAATGCCCCACAGCTGGGTCTCATGGAGGCACTTCCCCAACTGAAGCTCCCTTCTCTGTGATAACTGCAGCCTGTGTCAAGTTGACACACAAAACTAGCCTGTACACATATGTAAGAATGATGCATGTTTCAGCTTACAACTTGATCTTTTAATAAATGTACGTAATATTAAATATCACTTCAATTAAGCTAAAAGGCACCCCTTTCAGCTAACTACCAATTTTCTTTCCCCCTTTTGCTATTTAGCTGTTCCTGATGACATTTGGAAGGCCTAGAAAATGGGTTTTATTGGGTAGGATCTTACCCCACTTTTCCATCTTGAACGAGGGTTTTGCAGAGAGAGTGGGTTAGTTTGTTGAAATGAGCATCGCAATTCTGAGGAGAGAAAACAAATGCTTAATATCAGACATTATTATGCTCATAGAAATGCAAGGGACTGTGAGAGAACTTTCTGCTTATTTTCTTTCAAGAAACATGTCTGATTATCCGTGCAAATGACTTCTCTTGCTGAAATGAACTTCATTTCTCTTTCTAGAAGTAGTAGAAACTTTTAGTAAACCACTTGACCCATTTCTATGCTGTTTTGTTTTTTTTTTATTTTCCCTACCTTGTTGCTATTTTATATCATGAATGTCAAAGTACATTTGAAGCATAAGCAACTACCTAGGTACCCTGTGAAGCATGCCGTACCACAGCCATAATAATCAAATTTAAGAGCTGGTGCTCACTCGCATAGAATATTTACCTTTTGCCAACAATACATCCTCTAGTCTTTGTGAAACTTCTATACTATGGATATCAGTATTTTTATTTCTGCCCACGAGACTTGTCATCGTAAGTTGGGTTTTTGCGTGTAAGGTGCTGATATATTTTAAATAAGTAGCAAAAATCAAGAGTTAGGATAATCTAAAGGACAGCATCAAAGCTTGACTAATACTAAAATGTTAAAATTATTTATTTTCTCTCTATGTCTTGGGTTCTAACAATGTGTTCGCCTCAAGTACAAAGTAGACCAAGAAATTCAGAAGTCTCTTAGGGCCCTAGAGGTAGTTATGGAACATCCAGAAGCAGGCTTCAGTAGGACTGTGTGAAGTGAGTGAATTTTTTCTCAGTACTAAAAAGATCAAGTACAAATTTACTTGCCACCATCTTAAGGGATTTCTGAGAGCATGGGGATTTTGTGTGGCCCTCCATTTCGCAACCCTATCGTACAGTTCCTCATGTTGTGGTGACCCCCAAACATAAAATTACTGTCGCTGCTACTTCATAAGTGTTATCTTGCTGCTGTTATGAGTAGTAAGAGATATTTGTGTTTTCTGACGGGGTTAGGCACCCCCGTGAAAAAGTCCACGAAAGTGATTGCAGCCCACAAGTTGAGAACCACTGTTCTACAATCTCTACAGTCCTTCATGACTTCTGGAAACACAAGCACCCCCAAGGCCTTCAGGAAACTGCCTTAGGGAGGACACATGTGTGGGAAGGTGTCGGGGTGGAGATGGAGGGTGTTAAGGAGAAGCTAATAGATTATGTAGCTCAGGCTATTACCAGGCTGGGCATTCTACACTGACACTGTTTAGTATTTCTCCTAATTATTATAGAATCATTAAACTGCTTAATATAATTCATGCAATTTTCCTATAATTCAGATATTTAAAAGAATACAGCACTGATTTATAAGTGAATTTGTGAAAATATATCCCAGGTTTCTATTCCATAAATCTAATTATGGTGACAAATTTATAGAAATGAATGTAGCCAGTCAAATGTTATATAGTTACTATTTAAAAGTACTTAAATTTGCCTCTGAAAATACTTGATATTCACTTGAAATATGTAAATGACCAATTCATTTTAAGGAGCATATCTCCTTTTTTCGGTATTTGTCACATATTGGCTGTCCGCATTGCTTATATTCTCAGGAGAGCATACACGTTGTGTTTCAGCACTGTATGAGCCATGACTCTTGCTTCTTTTTGGTATGCACTAATTTTGTACCACTGTACATGTTGACCGGATAGATAACTCTTGCTTTTTAGCGATGTGATGCCGTGCCTGAGTCACCTTGTCATGTCTCCCTCTCCTCCCTTAGATTGATTTTCTCTTTCTGCTTGTGACTTTTTGAAACACCAACAAACTCAGACCATTCACAACTAACTCACACACCATTCTCTTCCTTTACGGTCTTCTCCTCATGTTAGCAACTAGTTGTCATAGTTACTGCAAGACCAGATGTTAGGCCATGAGTGACAGGCTAAACTTGTTCAAACCAACCAAACCTAAACCTAGTTCCCCTGTTGCTCTCATTCCTTGAGGTGGGAACGGCATTGTGGGCATTTCCTCATGTTTCTCCATTCTCCTTTTGCTTCCTGACCAAGCTTCAAACTCCTTTCTGTGACCTTTCCTTGCATGTTCGATTCTGTCTGCCATTTCTTCTGGAACAATAGCACACTTTTATGTGATGAGATTTACTGACCTGGTGTCTTCAAAGAAGTGAAAATTTCTACTACTACAATGACCCTTTCTCTTTAAACTGCTGAGTGTGTGTGTGTGTGCGCGCCTGTGCCATTTATGTCTGCATTCTGGGCCTCATATCGTCTCTAAGATTCTTGATGGGGATAGCCATGGCATGTCAAACTCCATCTTTGGGTCAAACTTCATGAATTATTTAAGAAGTATAATTGGATAATACAATTCTCCCTGAATTTTATGAGAAACAGCACACAGGAAGCCCATATAACAGCTACCCAGTTCTCCAATGGCATTATATAAACAACTGGATTACAGTAAGACCAAAAGAATATTGACATCGATCCAAACTTTCCATGTCATACTTTTAGGTAAGTGTGGCTTTGATCACTATCCTCAAAACCAACACACAAAACAGGCCTACCAGTATGAAGATACAGTCCTTCCCATCCATGAAAGCAGCTTCTTGCTCATACGTCTCTCCTGTACTAACTTTGCAACAAGTCAAAATTATCTGCTTAACTTCTTAATGTTCAGTATCTTGAACAACGCATGTTTCTGCGGCTTGTATTATATTTATGAGATAAGGAACTTGGACTTTCATATTTGAATTTATGTTCTAGTCTAGGTATCACAAACCAGTATACCGATGAAAATTCAGTGCATTTAAGCTCAAGATAAATTTTAGACTATTTGGCTCCATAATACAGCTCATAGTTTCAGAGATTTGCTTAAACACTTTGTATTTGCTAGGCACCTTTTATAGAGTTTCATCTGTGCAATGCCTTAACTTTCCTGTAACCCCTATAGAAGTTTCTACTATTATTTCTAAGCTTTGTAACTATGTGCATTGAGATAGACAGACATCAATTGATATTCTTAAGATCCTTCTACATCATTACTAAACCATAAGCCAAGATTTGAATGCAGTCAGGTTGATGTCAGTGCCTGTGATTACAATAGTTCTTTGGACCTGCTTGAGTGAAAAAAACTTCACATTGCTTATTGTGGAAGAGGAAATGTTCTTTGTTCTCACAGTCCATCTTCTAGATCATTCCATGAGATTAATTCATTGCTATTATCATCTTCATCCCATATACTGGAAAAATGAGGCGGAGACAAAACAACCTAATGTCACAGGCTGAAAGCTGGCGAGTTTTGAACATAGCATTTATTTTCAGACTCATTGTGCTACCTACATTTGGCTGCTATTACAAGTTAATAGACTATCCAATGCATGGCTTTGGTATGCAGATGTTTTACTGATTAGGATGCTAACTTGGATGGATATAGTTTTCTTATCTGGCTTCTTTTTTAATATATAAACACACAATGTTTGGAATGAAATGTTAAATTCATAGAGCCTCAAATTGGCATATCATTTGCATTTGAGAATGAAACTCTCTCTTGTCACTTTCTCCTGAAATGAACTTACACTGGGAACTTATTTCCACCAACTCTATTGCAATTCTTAATGTTTACAATATAATCTACTATAATCCTTAGAAATGTCTTCCTGGCCTTGGAGTCAGTTTGAGACATGTTGGATTCTCCATCCCAAAATGTGGCTTATAAGAAGCTTCATAGCTAGCAGAAGATGCTAACACTTGCTTTCTTGTTCTACTAAGTGTGGTACTTGGCTCTTGATAATATAGGATTCCATGGTCGGTAGAAGAATTGAATTGCTATGTGAAAAGAGGAAAACTGTATGCATAAGTGAATCCAGTTCTGGAATCTTCAACAAAGTGTCATACACAGCTCTTGGAGTCAAACCTTGTTAACGACACCACAACTCACAAGGTTACATGTCATGCTGCCCAAGAGGACAGAGATGAGTGATGAAGGCACTACCCTTTCTTAAATTATACTTAGATTTCCAGAGTGGTTGTACTAGCTTGTAATCCCACCAGCAATGGAGGAGTATTCCTCTTTCTCCACATCCTTGCCAGCATCTGCTGTCACCTGAGTTTTTTATCTTAGCCAATCTGACTGGTGTGAGGTGGAATCTCAGGGTTGTTTTGATTTGCATTTCTCTGATGACTAATGTTGTTGAATATTTCTTTATGTGTTTCTCCACCATTCGATATTCCTCAGCTGGGAATTCATTTTTTAGCTCTGTATACCATTGTTTAATAAGGTTATTTGATTGTCTGGAGTCTAACGTCTTGAGTTCTTTACATATATTGGATATTAGCCCTCTATTGCATGTAGGATTGGTAAAGATTTTTACCAATCTGTTGGTTGATGTTTTGTCCTATTGACAGTGTTCTTTGCCTTACAGAAGCTTTACAGCATTATGAGATCCTATTTGTCTATTGTTGATCTTAAAGCATAAGCTATTGATGTTCCATTCAGCACTTTTTCCCCTGTGCCTATGTGTTCAAGGCTTTTCCCCACTTTCTCTTCTATTAATTTCAGTATATCTGGTTTTATGTGGAGGTCCTTGATCTACTTGGACTTGAACTTTGTACAAGGAGATAAGAATGGATTGATGCACATTCTATTTGCTGACTGTCAGTTGACCCAGTATCATTTATAGAAAAGGCTGTCTTTTTTTCCACTGGATAGTTTTGGCTCCTTTGTCAAAGATCAAGTGACCATAGGTATGTGAGTTTGTTTCTGGGTCTTCAATTCTATTCTATTGATCTACCTGTCTGTTTCTGTATCAATACCATGTGGATTTATCACTATTGCTCTGTAGTATAGCTTGAAGTCAGGGACAGTGGTTCCCCCAGGAGTTCTTTTATTGTTGAGAATGGTTTTTGATATCCTGAATGCCTTGTATAGCTGTCCCCTGAGAGGCTCTGCCAGAGATGGTCCAATACAGATGTGGATGTACACAGCCAAACATTGGACTAAGTATGGGACCCCAATGGAAAGGTGAGGGCAAGGACTATAGGAGCTGAAGGGGTTTGCAACCTCATGGGAAGAACAACAATATCAACCAACCAGATCCCCCAGAGCTCTCAAGGACTAAACCACCAACCAAAGAGCACACAGGGGTTATCCATGGCTCCAGCTGGATATGTAGCAGAGGACTTCCTTATCTGTCATCACTGGGAGTGGATCTCCTGGCCTTATGGGGGCTTGATGATCCAGGATAAGGGAATGCTAGGGTGCTGAGGCAAGAGTGGGTAGGCAGGTGGAATAGCACCCTCATAGAGACAAAGGGGAGGGGATAGGGAGCTTGTGGATGGCAAACTGGGAAAGGGCACAACATTTGAAATCTAAATAAATAAAATAACCAATAAAAAATTTAAAAAATGGCTCCGCAGCCAGTCCCACAACACCCAAAGGAAGCTTCACTCTCAGGCACACAGGAACTCTGCTAGCCCAGTGGCTCAGGTTCCTTCTGGTCCCACAGCACCCAGAGGAAGCTCCATTCCCAGGTGCTCTAACATACCCAGGATCAGAGGTGAGGAAGACACAACATCTGTCCCATTATTGGGAGTAACTGGGACCAGCAGGACCCAGGCACACAGGAACTTTGCCAGCTCAGTGGCTCCAGTTGCTTCTGGTCTGTCTTGGGTGCAAACTCTGCAGCCAGTCCCAAAACACACAGAGAAAGCTCTACTCCCAGGTGCTCTAACAAGACCAGGGTCACAGAATCCCAGAATCCCAGAATCACAGAGACAGCTTGACTCTGAGGAATTCTGACACAGCCAGGATCACAGGAAGGACAGGCTCCAGTCAGATTTAGCAAGGGCAGGTAGCATTAGAGATAACCAGATGGGGTGGGGCAAGTGTAAGAATATAAGCAACACAAACCAAGGATACTTGGCATCATCAGAACACAGTACTCCCACCATGGCAAGTCCCGGACACACTATCACACTGGAAAAGCAAGATACAGATCTAAAATCACTTCTCATGATGATGATACAGGAATTCAAGAAAGACATAAATGGCACCCTCAGAGAAATACAGGAGAACACAGGTAAACAGCTAGACGCCCTTAAAGAGGAAACACAAAAATCCCTTAAAGAACTACAGGAAAACACAAACAGGTGAAGGAAATGAACAAAACCATCCAGAATCTAAAAATGGAAATAGAAACAATAAAGAAATGAGAAAGAGAGACAGTCCTGGAGATAGAAAACCCAGGAAAGAAGTCAAGAATCATAGATGTAAACATCACCAACAGAATACAAGAGATAGAAGAGAGAATCTCAGGGGTAGAAGACACCATAGAAAACATTGACACAACAAAGAAAATGCAAAAAGCAAAAATCTCCTAACCCAAAGCATCCAGGAAATCCAGGACTCAATGAGAAGACCAAACCTAAGGATAATAGGTATAGAAGAGAATAAAGACTCCCAAGGTAATGGGCCAGTAAATATCTTCAACAAAATTATAGAAGAAAACTTCCTTAACCTAAAGAAAGAGATGCCCATGAACATACAAGAAACCTACAGAACTACAAATAGACTCAACCAGAAAAGTAATTCCTCCTGTCACATAATAATAAAAACACCAAATGCACTAAACAAAGAAAAAGTTTTAAAAGCAGTAAGGGAAAAAGGTCAAGTAACATATAAAGACAGGCCTATCAGAATTACACCAGACTTCTCACCAGAGACTATGAAAGCTAGAAGATCCTGGGCAGATGTCATACAGACCCTAAGAGAACACAAATGCCAGCCCAGGCTACTATTCCCAGCAAAACTCTCAATTACCATAGATGGAGAACACAAGACATTCCATGATAAAACAAAATTTACACAATATCTTTCCACAAATCCAGCCCTACAAAGGATAATAGATGGAAAACACCAACATAAGGAGCGAAACTATACCCTAGAAGAAGCAAGAAATTACTCTTTTAACAAACCCACACAAACCTAATTCTACCTCTTACAACAAAAACAACAGGAAGTAACAATTACTTTTTCTTAATATCTTAATATGAAAATTAATATTACTAACATATCCTAATCGATTGAAATCCAAAAATATGAGGAATTAGAAATTTTTTGAGTGTCATCCAATGGTCCCTCTAATTTGATAATTGGAAAAATAGGTCCAATATTATACAATCCATATACACTTTCAGCTTGTTTGTTCGTGACAGTGTCCTGCTGTGTACAACATAGTGGTCTTGAGATCTTGCTTCTCCTATCTCA
>JADRCD010188621.1:18467-30092 GCA_019843815.1 Montemys delectorum | reverse complement strand
AGACAGATAAACGAGAAAGGTATATGTCCTGGGAAGCAAGGCAAGCATGTGTCTCACAGTCAACTACCAGTATTCAGGGCTTCAGATGAGAGATGGTGAGGTTGATAAATGGCCAATGATCTGGGTTCATACCCCAGAGAAGAGGAGTCTGAAGAGAGCAAGGCAGAGCTGTTGATCCAGACTGCACTTGTTTGAACAGTTAGGATTCTGGCTCAGGCCAGAGGCCAGCCTCGAGTGTATAAGGCCTTGAGCTGGTCAGTTCTCGGCACCACCAATAAATAAACAACCAAGCTGGATAGAAAGCAATCCATTGGCATCACCAAATGTGTTATTCATCACCTTCTTGAGGACATTTGTTTTAAGCAGAGACACAAATGGTAGGAAACATCAGAAAGACTGCACATTTTCCTGAATTTTCTGGGCACAAGTGGACACAGAGTATGAGCAATAGTGAGAAATGCAGTAACCTGGGTATGTTGCCCTCAGGGATGTTGGCTTTGCTCTTAGTTTTATACCTCATATGCCAACAGAGTTACTAAAACAATACATTTGAACTTGCCAATATTCAGAACTAAACTCGTTTCTACAAAAAGCAAGCTTTGCTCTGTGTGGTACTGCGTCCAGAGAATCAGTGTGACTGTAGACAAGCGAATAGAGTCTAACTCTTTGCTAGAATTCGTAAAGTCTTTGGATATGTGGGCTTTTTTTCTCTTTTGTGAAGAAGGATTTGTAGGTTTTCTATTTAAAAAGCAGTGGCTATTAATGAGACATTTATCTTTGCATTAAGGATGTATGTGTTGTAGTTCATTTTCCTCAATGTATGTTCCCACCCTTTGGCAAATTGTCAGAAAAAACAGGCTGCATATACTGTAATGGCTTGGGAGTATCCTTTGAAATAACAAAATGATGCTGTTTGTTTGTTCCTTAGTTTTTGCTTTGTTTTTTGGATTGTTGTTACTGTTTTGCAGGCATGGTATCTGGATAACTTTTTCACATGTACTTCAGATATCTGATTTCAAAATAGAAATTACCAGATACTTGAGAAATTTGACATATGAACAATGTTCAAAAGATCTTTAAAATAAATGGTCTTAGAACAATTGCGTTGTCCTGGTATAACCAGGAAGAAGCAGTGCTGGCTTCATAGCAAGGAAGATAAAGTCTATCAGCTGATGGCTTTTATCTTAAAGAATGGATATCACCATTGCTATCCTGATCTTAATTTTTCAGCCTAGAATATTGCTAAAAGAGAGAGAGAGAGAAAGAGAGAAGGGGGGAAATGGAGGAAGGAAGGAAGGAAAAGATAAGCTCATGTCATGTTTTGATATTATTTTTTTAAAAAAATAAGAAGATGGATTGTCTTTATGCTTTGCAGAGTGCCTTGATGACAAAATAAGTTACTTATTTAATCGGTAAGTAAATTGATTTTGCCCATCCAATGGCAGTACTTAGTATTTAGAAGAGACCAAAGTGACAATTTAAAAATATGGCTTGCAGAGTGACTGAAGTAACTAAGAGTGCTTTCTGCCTTTGCTCAACTCCCAGCACCCATGTTGGGCAGCTCAAAACTTCCTGAAACGCCATCTCCAAGGGATCCCATCCTTGGTCTCTGAGGGTCTTTGTAATTACATGCACATATATCAACCCTGCATACAAACACAGACAGAGATATACATAATTAAATATACACAAAAATGACATTAATTTAAAAACAACTAAACTTACACTTTTTAAGAAATTTTCTCACTTTTTTATTGAAAATAAAAATTTTCGTATAATATATTCTGATCATGATTTCTTCTTTCTCATCTCCGCACACATCCTCCCCACCTCTCTACCTTTCCAACTCCACTCCTTCTTTTTCTCTAACTTATAGTTTCTGGTATAAATTTTTGTTTTTATTTTTACTGTTGTTGACTTTGTTTTTTCCAGACTGGATTTCTCAGTGTAACTGGTTGTTCTTGAACTCACCTTGTAGAGCAAGTTGGCCTCAAACTCAGAGAGTTGTTTGCCTCTCTCTTCCAAGTGTTGTGATTAAAGATATGGAGCCACTACTATCTGGCCTTCTATTTTCTCCTTCACATTTCAATATCAAATTATTACGTTCATCCTCAAAAGGAAAGGCTATAGTGTAATTAAGACAAAGTTTTGAGTTTCTCTCTGTGTATATTTGTGTGTGTACATATATGTTTGTATGTATGTAAATTTGTGTGTATGTATGTTTGTGTGTATATATACGTGCTCCTGTGTGTATGTATATGTATGCATGTTTGTGTGTGTTTGTATATGTATGTATGTTTGTGTGTGTATGTATGTTTGTGTATATAAATGTATATATATATATATGTATGCATGTTTATGTGTGTATATGTTTGTGTGTGTCTATGTATGCATAGTTGTGAATGTGAGTTTGTGTGGGTACATATGTTTCTGTGTATGTATATGTATGCATGTTTGTGTATGTGTATGTGTGTGTGCATATGTGCCTGTGCGTGTGTATGTGTATGCATGTGTGTGTGCCTGCGTGTGTGTGTGTGTGCCTGTGTGTATGTGTGTGTGTGTGTGTGTGTGTGTGTGTGTGTGTGTGCATGCTATGGTATACATGCAAGCTCAGTTTATCAGCACATGCTTTTGCACAATGAGTTAACTGAGGTAAACATTTTAAAATACAATATAAAAGAAATATGGTACTTTGGTGATCTGGTAGCACAAAGAATTAAAGTATATACACACATTCTGTTTTACTGCCATTACATGGAAAAGATAAAGCATGTGTCTCAGTCTCACTGGGATATGGTATCAGACTGTGTAAGGGCTCCATGTTTAGCAATCTTAGAGAATTCACAAGCATGATTCCATTCACTGAAATGTATTTTGTTCACTTATATGTCTACCAAATTTACCCAAAGATGTCACCATGAACAGAGGTTACAGAATGCCCTTGGTTTTACTACAAACCTTTAGAGACTTCTATAAAATGTTTGTAGATTACAACAGATATATTTATTAAAAGCACTTCTTTAGGTGCGTGTCTTCCACTCATCTAAAAAAAAAAACCCTTTTTCTTTCTGATCTATAATCACTACTGAAGTGTTAGCTTCACAGCTTCCTGGATATCATGCCATGTTAAGTTGTGCTGTGACCTCCCTGTGACAGCTGTTCCCATGGTTTTGGCTAAGGAGCCACCAAAAGGAACAGCTTCTGGCTCATCTTGCTTACTGTATGCCTAACGCTCTTCTTGGCTTCTGGCCCTCTGACAGGTTGCTCTATCAAGTTTATTAGGTAAAAGGTCTTGAGAGAGGCCCAGCACAATGCTACTAACATCTCTGCCACCGTGACACTTCATGGGCACAACCTGTACATGAGTCTGTTACCCACAATGACCCAAGAATCAGTGAGGATAATTAAATCCACACCATAATATGGGTTACGTATTGGATGATGGGTTAATTTATTTTGGTGGCTCAAGATATATGAGCCATATACACGATGTATCATTTAAAATATCATACAATTTTGTACTTGTATGATATAAATAACTTTTCAGTTTGGACACTTTAAGGAGTCTTCCTTAAAGATTTTCTCCAGGTTATAGTTACATTAATCTAGAAGTGAATGACTTCCAGTATCTTGAAAGAAATTACTGAAATTAAAATTTTAATATCCAACTGCCAAAAGCAAATTTGACTTTTTATTTAAAATTTTTACTGCTAAACTCTATTCACCACATTTTTTCCTTTCAATTCTCTAAATTCTTTCTGTATTTACATTAAGAAAAATACCTTCCGAATAGGATGAAGTTATTTGACACCTGTAAGGAAGTTGTTTACGCTAGGGATAAAGTCTTATGTGGCAAACCAATAAGCCATGTCTATAAATAACCATAGGCATGAAAGCCAGACTGCTTGCCCAGGGACCAAAAGGAATCAGACCAATAAAAAAGTTATTAGAAGATATGGATGGTATTAAGCATAAGGCAGTATGATCTGTCACTCTATTCCTATCTCTCTATATTTGGATTTGGGATGCGTACTGAGGATGAATGGCATCACTCCACCTTCTGCTAACTTTGTTGGGAAAATGAGAGCATGAATTCAATCCCTATTATAACATACTGCCTTGGACACACTGACCTCATAGATACTGTCTCTATTTTCAGATGTCAGTGTTATGCCTGGACTTTCTCACCTGAGTAAGCTGAGAGTTAATAAGAGACCCAAATAGCTGTTAGACTCAGCCTGTAGCCATAGGGATCTGCTTTGATGCTGAGCTTTCATGTACTGTAGAAGAGTCTCCATTGCTCCACATTTGTCTCTCCACTTTCCCTCTATAGAGGCTTGACCATTCCTTCTTCCTGGGTCTTTTTGTGAAATTTAAATAAAATAGTGCACACAGAATGCCCGGTGTTTGAAGAAAGTCAGTGGGTAATATTTTCATACATTAAGATGGCATTAATAATTAGAAAGGGGAAATACAAAGAGCATAGAGAAAATTAAATAGTTTTGGTCGTTTCTCTGAAGACCAGCAATGTTTAAAAATCCTTTCCAAGAATACTATAAATTCTTTAGCTGCAAACACAATGGGATTTCTTGTAACATCATTTAAAAGTTCATCGGATTTGAGAAACTGTATCTGCGGTCACCATGCTTGTTTGATACAAGAGCCTGGCAAAACAATTTTTAGTCTGGTTCACTTTTAACCTTCCTGAGATTTATGCTTTTTTCCTTGTCCCTCTTCCTTCTCTCACTCTTTTTTTCTTTTTCCTCCTTCCTTTTTTTTTCTTCCTGGCAGTGCCCTGCTAACTTCCTGGGCACAACTTCTATACTCCACAATAGTGAGACCTGGGGCAAGCAGCCTTAATCTGCACACACTCTCACAGTCTCTGACCCACAAGGCACTCTTCTCTAACCTTTGTCTTGACCCTGCTTTCCTTGCTGGCTCCATTTGTCCATCTGTTCAGGGAAAGGGTGAAAGGTCTCTGGGTGGGGCCTTCCCCACTGCATAAGAAGTCTCCCAGTAGTACAAGGACATTGGGGAAAACCAAAACAGAAAAAAAATAGATGCACAGAAGGAAAGCCACTGCCAAAATTTTGTTATTGAATCCCTTCAGATTTATTTAGAGCATCTTGCTTTGCATATAACTTCGAAACCAAACAAACCCCTAGTCCTGCCTGTGGAGGCCAACTTGACTTTGCAGTGGAAACTAAATCTGTGCATCTCTGAGGTGCCAAAATATCTGGACAAAAACTGAGAAGCCATGTCAATAAACAAATATGTGAAGCTTATTACCCAAGTCCACCCTGTGCCCTAGTGTTAATGAGAGAAGAACAGTGGGGTATTTCTCTTCAATGTGGTTAAAGAGATTGTTAAAATTACCCAGACTCAAATATCAGCCTACCATTATGTGCAAGCTGACCATTCTCACATGATTTTTCTACCTAACTCTTCTGATACCACTATCACTAGCTTTTCCCTTCCGTCCATCCACCCAATCACCTAGTACTCATCTACCCGTACCTCTCTATCTACACCCCTACATCTCTATTCCTGATTTTATACCTTTAAGTAGCCATGGAAAAAGAGACAATTTATTTTCTTACTAATTCCCCCCCTCAAGAATCTGAACGTAATGAGAAACAATGGCTTGGGTTTATTCACTGTTATATCTGTGGTCCAAGAAACAAGTTCCGTCTATAAATAACACTCAATGGATTAATTTTTTTCCAATAAATAACGAGAGAACACAATTCACAAGAAAAGCCAGAAAGTCTTGACAAATAAAGATAATGTCAGTTACGTCATGAAGAATGGCTAGAAGTTGAATGGACATGAGGAAGAAAAGTTTCCTGGTACAGCTTAAATTGGTGCAAGGCACCATGACCATATACTCCCAAATCTATCTAAAAGAATAAGTAGGACATATATTATTAGGGGAAGGTTTTTCCTCAATTCATAGATGGTAGAATCACCACCATGACTTTCAAATAGTCCTTTTTTTTAACGGCTGTCATGTAAGGAATAAATTCATTCGCTCTCTCTCTCTCTCTCTCTCTCTCTCTCTCTCTCTCTCTCTCTCTCTCTCTCTCTGTGTGTGTGTGTGTGTGTTTGTGTGTGTGTGTGTGTGTGTGTGTGTGTGTGTGTGTGTGTGCATGCATGGATGTGAACCTGGACACATATGTAATGTATATGGAGGTCAGAATCAATGAAGATATCTTTATTTATCTCCATCTTATTTCCTGAGGCAGGGTCTCTTGGTCGAACCTTCAACTCACTATTTCAGCTAGATTGGCTGGCCAACGAGCTCCCATTATCCTTCTTCCTCTGCCCCACACCCAGGTATGCATACCACCATGCTCAGTATTTTACATGTGTGTGGGAGGTGTGAACACAGGACCTCATACTTGCACAGTAAGTATTTTACTGACTGAGGCTTCTCTCCAACTCCCATAATCTCATTATTCACAGAGTAGTTGAAACTCAGACTTGCAGTTTAGAAGACAAGTTGCTCACTTTGCCACTGTTTTCCAGATTTTTCTTTGATCTCTTTTATCCTGTCTACTTTAAAACTAGGTTGCAATAATGCTCAATACATGTAACTTTCCTTCCTCTCCACAAAAATCAATTCCACATCTATCAATTAAAGAGAAATGGACTTGGCACAGAGATAGCCCAGTGGGTATGAGCACTGGCTCTACAAGCATGAAGAACTGAGTTTGAATCCCAAGCACCTATGTAAAAAACCAGGCATGGTTGTCAATGCCTGTAAACCTTGCAGGGGTGGGTGTGGGTTTCAAGATCCTGAGATCTTGCTGATCAAGCAGACTATCTAAATGATAAGTTCCCAGCACAGTCAGAGTCCCTGCTTGAGGGTAAAGCAGAGAACAATGAAGGAAGACATATGACATCTTGTTATAGCCTCATCATATAGGTATATTGACACACACACACACACACACAGAGGCAGACAGACAGAGACAAAGAGGCACAGAGAGAGCAGAGACAGAGAGAAACAGAGATAGAGAGAGAGGTCCTGACTCAGCTAGCTATTCTCCCACTTATTACACTGCTGTACACTCATTCTTGTTCACGACTAGAGATTTGAGACAAAGGGCTTTGGGCATAGTAGAGCAATGGGAAGTTTACTCTGAAGGTGGCTGATCACTGCTGGAGAAATACATGTGGTTATTAAAGAGCCAAAGTTAGATTCTAAGAATCACAGTCATTTCATATTTAAGGAATCTCCCAAATAAGGGACTCATATCAATTTCATCTTACAACACACAGACTGCTCTGAGCTCTACATGTGCAATGTGTCTAGCTATGTACACGCAGGGCTATTATAGACAATAATGACCTAGGTTCAGTTTGAGCTATCTTAAAAGCTAAAAATAGCCACAAGTAATGAGAGTAACAACAAACTATTGTTAGAAATCAAAAGGTTCAGTTAATCCTAAATTTGAGCTATTTAAGTATAGAATGAATCCACTGTCCTTGCTATTTTTGCAGCTCAAATTTTTTTATTAATTTTTTGGTTTTTATATACAAACATTTTTGTTAGATTACATAAATTATTGATGACACTTCTAAACATTTTGTTTCTCTCCTTTAGAGTTCTCTTTCCTACTATCCCTTAAAGGTTTGTCTTTCCCCTCAGTTCTTTCATCGTATGGTCTTCCTGTAAGCTCTAGGACTAGTAACTTAGAATGACTTACAAATGGGCAATTAGTCAAAGTGCAGTTTTGTAAATGGCTAATTCTCTAAAAGCAATTTCTTAGAAAGGTCCCCTCCCCCAACTCCAGCATGTGCCTTTTGATAAAGTTGTGCATGTTGTCCCTAAATGAGTATCCTTATGCACTCAGAAAGATTGTGCTGTAGGAAGTTTGTTTCTCCCACACCTGAGTCCCTTAAGTATTACACTTTTATGTCGCCTACACATTGTTAAGTGTCAGACTCTTCGTGACAGCTTTGTTACAAATGTCCCTCAGTGTTCTGGATCTCAACAAGAAGCTCCACTTACAACTCACTTTCCCAAGTCATCAGAGAGTCATTTATCTTCTCAGCCTCCACGTCCAATCAATCATCCACTCTTGCTGATTTTCACCTCCTAATTAAACAAGAGAGTGAAATTTATCAGATTTGTGTTTCCTACAGTTCTGGAGTATTTCTCAATCACTTGCCTCCTCTTCATCACTGCCATCTGTTAATGAAGGTCAGATCTACCCATCTCCCTTCAGGCCACCCGAGAGTTATTGCAATGAGATATTAATTCATGTGTGTCCATCTAACTTTTTTTTATGACATTCTTTCTTTATCCTGAATGTTGGAGGAGTCATTCCATTCTTTAACATACTCAAAGAGTTTCTGATGTTTTTAAATATGGTTTCCCAAGTATAGCTCACAAAATGTATCATGCAAGATGGTCTGTGTCATCATCTGTGTTCAAATTCATTTAGAAAAGTATTCATGTTGCATTTCCTGCTTACAGAATCATAAAGATCTAAGGCATAATGCAGGTCCCCAAAAGACTTGAAGTGAAGAAATCTGTTTAAAGTTTTTGCATTAGACTGGATGATCCTGTCATCCTCAAATTCATATATTTAAAGTTTAATCCCAGTTGGATGGCATTTGATGATGGGGGCTTTGTTATTATGTTATAGGGATGGAATCCACATGAATGAGATTAATGTCATTAAAAGAGAGCTGATATGGAAGGGTAATTCCAGCTATTTGGAAGGCTGAGAGAAAAGGTAACATATCTGTAACCTGGGTACAGATTATATCCAAATCTAATATGGACAATGCAACATAAAAAGTAAAATTAGGGGTGGGGATAGCTTACAGGAACTGAATGTTTCCTTTGTATATTTGATGCCATAAATTCAGTCTGCAGAGGAAGAGAGATGGAGGGAAAGAGAAAGACAGACAGATGGAAAAAAAGATAGAAACAAAGAGATACAAAGAGAGACAGAGAATAAGGAGACTTTTTTTTTTTACTATGTTAGTGTATATCAAGAAGTCTACTGTCTACGACCAAGAGGAAAGCCCCCACCAAGCCAAATCACCCTGAGCCCTTGATGTCAGATCTCAACCTATACAATGGTGAGAAGTAAGTTTCTATTGTTTATGAGATACCCTGCCTTCATCATTTTATTAAGAAAGCTCAAGCTGCCTGAGACATTTGAATAATCAAGCATGTTTTATATACATTTAACTAATGATTCTTATTTCTTACATGACAGTCATTAACAACTAGTGGAACAAAATTTGAACATGTGGGCCTCTGGCAATTGGCTCATTCTAGGGCAGGAAAGTGCAGACTGATCCAGTCTACTGTTCCTTAAATACTTTCCTTCCTCCTCACCCTCCTTTTGCATTCTGGGACTCCTGGTTGACTTACTGGTCCTCACAGACAGCATGTCTCTTCTCATTTACTGCTGGCATGCTGCTGTTTTTACCTGAAGTGCCCTAGTCTAACCCCACCCCTTACTTCCACCTCTCCTGGACTACTCATTTTCAAAATACATCTTAAGTTTCATCTCCTCAAGGAAACTCTGACCAGTCTAATCTGGCTGTGTTTTTTCTCAAAATGTCCTCATAGCAGGCACTGCCTTTTAACTAAAGCCAACTTATATCTCTCATTTAAGCACACTTCTCAGATAGTACAAAATGAGTACCTAGTCAAGTGAACTGATATCAGAAAACTGTAAAATGAGTGATAGTAAAGGCTTTTGAAATGTATAAAATGTCATAATTCCTCAATATTTCAAAAATATATTTGGAAAATTTCCATTTATAAGGAATACTATGTATTTTCCATTCTATATAAATAAAGAATGCTTACTTCTTAATGCTGTTACTGAGTTTTTATGAACTTTTTCTCATTTACATTTGCATATTTCAAATATCATATCAGATTTTTAAATATTTTTCTCTCCTCAGAATGAGGAAGAAAGGACGTGAAATATTCACCACAGCAACTTTCACTGTACAAATTAGCACACCATTTTAGGTCATAGAATCTGACCAGCCCTGAAAATTAGTGTTAGGATACTGAACCCATCTTTGCCAGATTTTGTTTAATCCACAGCTGCTCTTCATTTCATTTGCTTTCCACCTATCAAACCTGTTTGGGTTATGAAACAGGTCTGAGCCAATCCTACTGTTTAGCTGCTTATAAAGGATGACAGCTTGAGTAAAATTACCTTTTGCAACATATGTCTGCTAACTGTCAACTCACTTACATTCAGAAGATGAGTTCCCAAGAGCGAGCAGTAATCATTAAGTGTGAAATAATCAACCTATTTATGGGTAGATATTGTGCCTGTAGATATCATATACAATAAAAGCTTGAGCTGAGTATTTATTTACTCTTTCACTTACTCAACAAATGCATGCTGAGGATCCACTATGTGCTGGGACTCTGCAGTCCCAAAGACCATCATAGCATAATAATAAATACAGCAATGCTACAAACAATGGCTACTTGTATACACACTGTCTGGCATGCCATACTAAGCCATATATGTGTCTCAGATAATTTCCTTTATAAAAAATTCATAACATGTGTATGCTGCTGTTCCATATTAAGATACCAACACTTAGACACACTGATTAATCATACAAGGTCAGAGTTGGCAAACAACAAAGCCACAGTTTGAATCCAGAGTCCCCAGAACTCCTATGTTCTGTTCCCAAGCATTACTGATACCACTGCTACTGTGCACTGTATCACTTCCCCCAGTCCTGCTCTCTCCTAGACACGTACTGTCCTTCTGCAAAATGAACAATGTCAAACAGGAATCACTACAAGGGTTTTCAGGTAACAAAGGCTAATGAAATCAAATTAAAATGTTAGGTTTTGAATCAGACAACTTTTGAGCATATGGTGATGTTAGTGTTTGATGAATATTAACTGATGGTAGTTAATGACAAACTATAGTTAATGTGGTTGCACTGTATGACCTTTGAGGTACCTTCCAAGCAAGAGAGTCTGTGATTAAAGAAGAAGCTGAATCTACTTGCTACTAGTTCCTATCTCTAGACTGTCTCTTGAAAAATAATCACATTTTGTTCAGGCTATTTTCATAGTAATAAACTGGGCTAAATAAGACACTTAAAAAGAAGTCACTCAACAAAAGAGTGGCTTGGGAGGTACATGCATTATCTCTAATTGGATTTCATGTCAATAAAGAACTGAAGATTAAAAATACACAACTGATACATCACTTGGCATAATGGAAAGACCACAAAAGGGAAAGTATTAAATTATCTAATTGTATAATTCATAAGCTCTCCCAAAATGTTCATCTATATTTTTCTAAACCCAATGTATCAAAAACTCCTTCAGAAGACTTTGGTCAGATTGGTTTGTAGGAATTTGATTGGTACAGAAAATTATGGTTGATCTTGAATATACTTAAAAAGGTAATTCTTGGGCCAGGTAGTGGTAGTGCATACCTTTAATTCCAGCACTTGGGAGGCAGAGGCAGGTGGATTTCTGAGTTCAAGGCCAACCTGGTCTACAAAGTGAGTTCCAGGACAGCCAGGGCTACACAGAGAAACTCTGTCTCGAAAAACCAAAAGAAAGAAAGAAAGAAAGAAAGAAAGAAAGAAAGAAAGAAAGAG
>JADRCD010188621.1:0-18367 GCA_019843815.1 Montemys delectorum | reverse complement strand
CACCAAAAGAAAGAAAGAAAGAAAGAAAGAAAGAAAGAAAGAAAGAAAGAAAGAAAGAAAGAAAGAAAGAAAGAAAGAAAATAAAGGTAGTTCTTGGACTTCATGCAAATTCTTTTTCTTCTGTTACCTCAACTCCCACACCTCACCTGCTTAGATATATCATCTGCTCATATCCCATAATCAAGAATGCTTGGGCAGTGTTCCTCCTAGCTAACTTATTAGAATAGTTTCCTGGGTTATAGAATATTCCCAACCCAAATGCCACTCATTCCTAAGACAAAGCAGTCTCCATTGTAATTAACAATAAAACATAACACAACAAAAACTAGATAGTACCCCAAGTTTTTTGACCATTATTTACCAGATCTTTGACCTTATTTACATTTCCATGAACTTAGAGTTATTACAAATCCTATACTGGGATTACGTTTTGTTTAAAATACTGATCAGTGGAAAGGAATCATTCTAGATGCCCCCAAGTCTGAATTGCTGTAACATGCCATGAGTCAAACTTCATTTATGCATAAAGCCTTTCATTTGGGGCTTCAAGGCAAGGATTGACATATTATGTACCATTCATATCCTTAATGTATCTTTCCCCCTGTTGGAAACAATATTTTCACAGGAATTTTGGATCTGGGTCAACCAGTAATCTAAATTATATTTAAACAGGGTCCTGATGTTTTTTAAAGGAGCATTAGTAGCAAACCAAACAAAATGCTTACATAAGCCAGGAAAGGTTGTAGCAACAATATGATCATGCTATAATTATTGCCATTTAAGAAAACTAGAGTTTGTATGAACAGAAACAGAGAGTTGACCAACTGTTTAGGCTTCAGATGGAAGCACTCCAATGAAAATCTGCCTGGTGATTAAAGTGCCGACCTTGAGAAACACAAATCTCACTCCAGAGCCTACCTCTGTCACTCACTGAGTGACCTTGGCCATGTTACAGAGCTCTTTCTTTCCACAAGTCTACCTAAGAGAACTATAATGTGGTTTCGATGTGCTAATGTATTTAGACGTTCTCATTCCCCTGCTTGGCACACAAGAATCACTCCATAGGGTATGCTGTGTTTTATTCAATCAAATGGCTATTGAAAGTCTACAATTGTCAGAGACAGAAATGTGTAAAGCAGTAATCAAGAAAAATGACACATTGTTGAGAAATGGTTTTGTTTCTTTATGGAAAAAAGTTTTTAAGTTTTGTGTTTTTGTGTGCTCTTAGATATTTGGGGGATATGTATTATTTTCTTGGATAGCTTGCATGCATCCTGTCAAGATGAAATGTATATCTAAATGTCTTTAAGTGACATTTAGGATATAATAGTTAATTTGTATATGGCTCATTTACCTCTTCCACAGGTCAGTTCTGAAAATATATGACATACATACTGGAACAGTAATGAAGTTAAGGCTACCAGAGTCACACACTGTTATTTATGAGCCTTGTGACTACTGAGAGCCTATCATGGACATCTGAAGAGACCAAGAGAATTAGAGGCAGTTCTGAAAACGGCACCTTTGGAAATCAACGTGTCTCTGCAATGAGAAACCTTTGCTCAAGCACATGTTTTAGTTTTCAGTGTCTGTAGAGGTCAAGAGGCAGGATCTCCTTGGGACTCTGCTTCTGGCCTATGCTCACGTAGGAACTTTATCTCTGGGGCAGCAAATGCAAAGGCTTATGATTCACATATAAAAGAAAAACCTCTGTATGTGCATATATTGGACACAGAATGTGTTGAATTATAGATACACACATATATAATTACATTTATTATTTAAATTTAATATATCATGTATTTTATATTTATATTATATAGTAAATATAATATATAATTTTAAATATATTTAATTATATGTACATATACACTATGTTTTCAGAGCTTCCTCTAATCCTCTTGTTCTCTTCAGATGTCCATGATAGAATCTCAGTAGTCACAAGGCTCGTAAATAACAATATGTGGGCTGGTGAGATGGCTCCATGGGTAAGAGCACCTACTGCTCTTCTGAAGGTCCTGAGTTCAAATCCCAGCAACTACGTGGTGGCTCACAACCACCCATAATGAGATCTGACATCCTCTTCTGGTGCGTCTGAATGCAGCTACAGTGTACATATTTATAATAAATAAGTCCTTGGGCCTGAGGATGCGGGGCCAACAGGAGCAAGCAGAAGTCCTAAAGGTCAATTCCCAACAACCAGATGACGACTCACAACTATCTGTACAGCTACAGTGTGTGCTCATATACATAAAATAAATAAATCTTTAAGAAAAAAGATGGTAAAATAACAATGTATGACTCTGGTAGCCTTAACTTCATTACTGTTCCAGTATATATGTCATATGTTTTCAGAACTGCCCTGTGGAAGAGATAAATGAGCCAATACGAATTAACTATTATATCCTAAATGTCACTAAAAGACATGTACATGGACATTACATCCTGACAAGATGCATGCAAGCTATCAAAGAAAACAGCATGTATTATTTAGTATATATACATAGATAAGTATATTTAATTATATATACATAATACACCCTGTGGCTCCTGGGAACCAAATATGTTCTACCTGAGCTGACATTATTCTTAATGCCTGAGCAATCTCTCAGGCCCCAATAAATACAAATTCTGCCACAGAGTTGCTACCTCTTTTGCTAATGATGATTCTTGAGGGAGGTGCTCTGACCCTATATTTTGATGCAGTCCATCTGGCAGGTATAACGCACTACCCTTGGGATTCTCAGTGGTAAGTGATGGGTATGATAACATCCTCACCTTGAACATCCATTACATGGTTCAAATAAAATGAAACTTCTGACAATGTTGTATTGTATTTGGCTCATGGATTTGATCACAAAGGAATTTCAGAAGACATTTTAATTGCACTTTGAGTTGTGAATCTAGTTTCTTTTTTTGACTTTGAATAAAACTCTTCTTTCATTTTCATGCCATGGATAAAACCCATTCAGCCTCATGAAATGCCTTAAGACTGCTAAACTCAGCACGCAGTTAAATAAAGAGACTTTTGGGCCATATACATTTTAAACATTGTTTATTTAAATTACTTTTGAGACAGAACAGGGAAATCTATGTTCCACAGTTAGAGTGGGCATCATTCTCTGTTCTTATAAATGAATAATAAGAAAACAATCTCTCCTAACTCCAGCTTTCTCATTCACAAAATAGTGTTCTTAAACAGAAATGAACACCAATACAATCCACTTTGTAGGCAGTATGTGTCTTTTTTACCCCTCAGATAATAATTACCTTTTAATTATCTGAAGAATATAAAACCAATTTTTATTTAAAAATTAGTGTGAGTATATACATGGAAAAAGTGTACTGTGAATGAATATTTGAGCTGAGATTTAGAAGGCTGTTTTAAAGTTTTGGGAACTAAGTGTCAATAAACATGACTAGGTGGAGCAATTATACAAAATAGGTGCAAATTAATGATGAAGATTTTACAATCAGACGTATATAGCTTTAAATTCTAGGCTCATGACAGTGCCAGGGATAGATTATTATGAAATCTTTGGGCCAGTCTTTATTGTCAAAGGAAAACACATACCGGTTGTACTGCTATAGCCTGGAAACTGGTTCATTGAACACCTTCAAATATTACCTGTGTTCTGATCCTGTCTGTAAGTGTTTCTGCTGAGGATAAGAAATTCTGAGTTCTTAAAAAGAGGAACAAAATAAGAAATTCCTTCTTAAAAGGGGGAACAAAATATCCATGGAAGGAGATGTACAGACTAACTATGGGGCAGAGACTAAAGGAAGGACAACCCAGAGACTGCTCCACCTGGGAATCCTTCCTGTATTCAATCATCAAACCCATACACTATTGTGGATGCCAGCAAGTGCTGACTGACAGGAGCCTGATATAGCTGTCTCCTGAGAGGCCCTGACAGTACCTGACTAATACAGAAGTAAAGGCTCACAACCATCACATTGGATTGAGTACAGGGTCCCCAGTGAAGGAGCTAGAGAAAGGACCCAAGGATCTGAAGGGTTTGCAGCCCCTTAGGACGAACAACAATATGAACTAACTAGTATGCTCAGAGCTCCCAGGACTCAACCACCAACCAAAGAGTACACATGCTGGGACTAATGGCTCCAGCAGCATATGTATAGCAGAGGATGGCCAAGTCGGTCATCAATGGTAGGAGAGGCCCTTGGCCCTGTGAAGGTTCTATGCCCAAGTGTAGGGGAATGCCAGAGCCAATAAGCAGGAGAGGGTGGGGTGGTGAGCAGCGGGAGGGGGGAGGGAATAGGAGTTTGTTTTTGTTTTGTTTTGTTTTGTTTTTTATTTTATTTCGATAGAAGCAACCATGACTTCAACAGACAGGGATGCCTCTTGGAAATATGTACTTCCCAATGATTATCAGCTTGCACTTTAGGGTCTCACATTTATATGCAAATTCCAGGTCTGCCATGTGTTCCTTATTCACATTCTGAGAAATGTAACTAACTAGATGGTGTGGGGTTTATGAAAGAAAGTGTAGCACAGCCTCTAGTATGTAGCCACTTAACAAATGATAGTCGTTTTAGCATACTTATATTCTTCAAGCTCAGAATAGTCAATGGAATGAAAAGGCATGTCAATCGATATTTCTGGAGAAATGAATGCAAAAACGAATATTCCTTGGTTGTTGAACTGCACCCAGACTCTCAAAGTCTTCTGGGAGTGAGGCAGGTCCTGGGATCCCACAGCTTCCTATGGAAGGCATGTCATTTTCAAAGCCGTCTTTCTTGACATGTAAACAATGCCCAGTAAACCTCTTGTGTTCTTTTTATGGAAGCAGCTAGCAGTTAGGGATTGCACATGTTTTTTTTTTTTTCCACTCAGATATAACACTGTTTCATGACAACTTTCTTAGGTGTTCAGTCAAATGGAGGTGCTCAAAAAGGAGAAGATAGGGCTGAAAGCTTTAGAAAATCTAAAATGAACTTGAATTAACTCCATTGAGTATTCTTGAACTAGTTAGAGTAAAAAGATCTAAAAAATTGTTTACTTCATACACAAACATATTTTTAAATATATGCAAGACATTAAAAGAATACAAAGGAACAAGCCAGCTTTAAAAATGTATACTTCACCGGATAATCTATAGGTTCAAATGCTAACAAAAATTTTATTACTACAATCTTTAAATACAATTAAATCATTTTCGGCCAACATTTAATCATCAATTATGTGTGGGCTCCCTCTGCTGGATCAACACACTCTGAATACTGGGAGAAGTTTAGTACCATATAGTTAGTTACCTAACCAAATATTTTACTCATGGTGTTGTAATCAACATTAAATGCACAATCTCAAACCCACAGTTCAATATTTTTGTCAAAGGATGAAGTTAAAATCGGTTGTTGTATTTTTCATCAGTACTGAAAAACAGAGCTTTTATTTGTGTTTGGGTCAGAGTGTAAGTGTTTTGAGTGCTTTAGTTTGTCCTTTGAAAGGATGTAGATGCTCTTTGTAGAGGGGTCACATGTGGTCCATGGTGCTGGTTGCCAGGGTAACCATGTCCTCTGTCTGTACATGTCAAGGCCAGTTGCTTCTTTAGAGACAACTGGACTATCAAAACACTGTCAAAGTGTTATCTTTCCAATTTACAAAGCATATCTAATAAAGTTTTCTCTTCAAGAATATGGCACAATGATCCTGAATTCAGCTACTATTCTCTAACAATTGTTGGAAGGAAGCATAATTAGGATAAGTTTAACTTTAAGATTAGCAATGTCTTGGTTAGCTTTGCCTTTAAGAAGAACAGAATTAAAATGTTTTACTGTAGACCAGAATCTGACTTAGTCCTTCTGATATAGTTTCCTATAATGTGATGTCCAAAATTAAATTTTATTTTTCCTCAATTTATGCAAAGTACAATTTATTTGTGAAAATTTACAAATATTATACTTTATTGTTATCATTACTACTAGTGTTTTTTTTATAGTTGAGACAGTGCATGGCTATGTCTCCTAGGTTGCTTGAGCCAGCTATTTTCCTTTCCCAGATTCCCAAATGTTGTAATTATAGGCATGTGACACCATCCTGGTTTATTTATTTAACTTTTTCTCTAAGTTTCCAAACCAATTTAAAAAGATAAATTTTAAAACATAGATAATAAGACTCCTGTATCAAACACAACCACACAATATATCAGTGGTTCTAAAATGAGCCTTTTATAATACCTTCAAAAAGAGTTTCTTAAAGTGAAAGGCACCATTGATAATCAATGCAACTTTTACTGCTGCATTGGACAAGCAAGGTGTTGAGAGATGCAGGTAGGGGCTGGTATCCAGATCTGGACCCAAGTGCTAATGTCAGGGACATAAATGCCAAGACTCTGTTCTCCAAGACAGGATTTAGGAGCCCCATGAGACTATTGAATACTAAGAATGGGAAAGAGCTCAAAGTGAAGGTGTGCTGTAAGTATAGAGACACATGGAATTTTAAAGCCACAATACTCAAAATAGATATAAAATAGAATGATAATATTAAGAACATGTTCAGCTAAGTAAAGTGTGTTAAAATTAATGTCATCAGTTTGTTCAACTTGGAACATTAAAACTACTTTGTTTTGCAGTGTTGGACAGGATGATTCCAATTGTTCTCATAAAAGAGCTCTTTCAGAGGAACATAGAAGACAGAGATTAGAATGGGTAGCCTATAGAAAGAGTATTGTGGAATACCCATAATTAGTGGGTGCATTAAAAATAGGGAAACTGGCAAGAGATGAGGGAGTGGTCTGGGACAAGAGTGTTGAAGAATATGGTCAGCCATGTGTTGCAGAGTGCCAGGGAGAAGAAGGTGGCTAGGTTTGCTAGATAGGGGACCACTGGCTATTGACCTTGTGACAGAATAGTTGTGGTGGGAGTCAGTTTGAAAACCATCTAGGGAGCTGGGCAGTGGTGGCACATGACTTTAATCTCAACAGTTGGGAGGCAGAGGCAGGCAGATTTCTAAGTTCGAGGCCAGCCTGATCTATAGAGTGAGTTCCAGGACAGCCAGGACTGCACAAAGAAAAACAAAGAGACAGCCAGGGCTGTCTCGAAAAACAAAAACAAAAACAAAAACAAAAACAAAAACAAACAAAAAAGAATAATAAAAAGAAAAAAGAAAAAAGAAAACCAGCTAGGGATAATTATTCTTTTAAGAAAGTAAAAAATGTGAATGTTAGTATGGTTAGGGGAGGAAACTAGTAGAGGGGCAAAGACTGAAGATCATTAAGATCCTTGATAGCAGTTTTCCAAATAATTCACATATGCAGGATTTGGGGAACCATGTAAAGGTAGTTACAAAGAAGGAAACACACTTCCAATGTATTACCTACAATGTTGTCTATAACATCTATGTAGGATCTAAGATTATATACTGTGTTATCTGTATTCTCTGAGATGATACAGTCTGAGAACTACCAGAAGGAGGCTGAACGTGTGAGTTTTACACACTTTGGAAAAATAAAGGGATTATAAAGAAAGCATTAGTGAGGGGAGTGGATTTGGCGTATGTTGACAGGGCTTGGCGTCCAGGGCACTTACACTTCTGAAATTTACCCAAAGACATCACTCACAAAGCAGGTGAAGATTAAGGGAGCCTTTTGTTGTTGTTTGAATATAAATGGAATTGTAGAAAGCGCTTATGGGCTGGTAATATTTTGTCTCCCCAAAGTTAATATGCAGATGCCATAACCTCCAAATGAAGTTGTATTTGGAGATGGTACTTAAGGCAGTAATCAACACTCCATAATAGTGTAGACTATCCTTAGGGAAAGAGACATTGATCTTCATCTCTCCTTCCTCCCCCCACCCCAACTCTATCCCCCAACACTGAGAAGATGCTTTGAGTCTTGGCCATAGAGTTCCAGTTTCCAAAGAGTGAGTAAATATGGTCATGTTTATAAATTACACTCTATGATATATTGAAATGACACTCAGGTCAAAAGAAGAGACTCACAATCCTAGGCTACTTTCTTGTCCTCCTGCCTCAAGTACACTGCATGCTAGACTTTCAGGATTACTATCATATAAGATAAGCCTTATATGGTAGTAATTATATATATATACATATATATGTATATATAAAATGTATATATATATATATAATATGTATATATATTTATATAAAATGTTTCCAAAGCCAGGAGAATAGAGATCTGGAAGGTGACAGGCAGGAGTGAATAGCCACTTTATATCTACTATTAATTGCTGACCTTGGTCTCAACTCTCTGCCATGAAGCACTGAGTCAAGTGTTGCATGTTTTGGTTTATGGATTAGGGGCTGGTCTTCGGCATTGTACTCCTGGGCATCAACAGGCCGAAGACAGGCATTTTTCTCCCATGGGGATGCCTGCTTACTATGACTTAATCATCAAAACTGCCAGTTCTGCTTTTCAAGCCTATATCATTCAAGAAATAGTTTTATCAAGACTCTCTACCCATCAGCCACTATTTGTGAGCCATTTATCTATAGTTAACCTTTGAACATGTACACTTTATTACAGATTTCTTATTCTTTTGACTTCTCTGGTTGAAGATTGGCTTATACAGAACTAAAATCCTAGAAAAAATGAGGTCAACCTTGGAAATCAGGAAACAGATATTACATTTGTTCATTCATGAATGTATTTATGGTTGGTGTCATACTCATATATCATATGAGAAATGGACCTTGACAAGTTTACATTTAAGCAGGCAAGTGCAATAAAAGCTGTCTACATGTTTTCAAGAGAGGGTCCAAGACAGACACCATCATCTACCTAGCTTGGATTTCAAAAGAATGCTGATTTGAGATTGTGGTTTATTGTCTACAAGGTACATCAGAGGACAACGAGAAAACGAATCTGTCCTTTGGGCCCCAAAATACATCTGAGCAAGTAAAAGGATCAACTGACATGTGGAAGGCATTTAGGGGAAAATGTGGGGGCTCTTACATTTTAAAACTGTTATTCATGTCTAACGTCACCTACTCACTGTCTGTTACTGAAAACCCCCTCACTGCCACACATTCTCCCCTAGCTTCATTTCTATTGCTCTGATTGCCTTATGAAAATCTGCTTGGGAAGGAAGGGTTAGTTTTATCTTATAATTTCAGGTTATACTCCAACTGTCGGGAAATCACAGCTGCAGAAATTTGAAATATGTAGTCACATCATATCCACAGTAAAGAAGAGATGGCAATTACTATATATGCATGTAAACATTCTTTATTATTTGTTCTTAGCTAGATTTTATTCCCTGCTTCTATAATTCAGGACCCCTTGCCCAAGGAATAGTGTCACTTGCAGTGGCCTGGGTCTTCAACATCAATTAACTTAATTAGAACAATCCTCCACAGACATTCCACAGGCCAACAAAAACTTGACATTTCTCACTTCTGCTCTTTTATCCAAGTGATTGTAAGTTATGTCAAGTTCCCAACTAAACTGAAACATCACATTCTACTGACAATAATTTCCCAGATACCTGAAAAACACGTCTCATAAGCATCTCCTATTTTTTCCACTTTTCCTGGTACCCATGGTGTCCTCTCCCACTGCCTCTCCCACTGGCTATTAAATCATGTAACTTCTGAAAGACTGTATCTGGAATAAATACCTTCTTCTATAGCTCTGAAGCCATAGTCATAAGTTTAACTGTCTTTCGCTAAGGTATTTTCAGGATCTTGCTGATAGATTTTTTTTTAATCTCTCCATACTTTTTCCCCATAGAATTCGTGCAAGGCATATAGGATCTTTTCAAACTCCTACCTAAGCATCATCAAATTCCATACAGAAACATTACATTCGTCCACCTTTCCTCTCCTTCTCCCTCTCCCTCTCCCTCTCTCTCTGTGTATGTGTGTGCACATCTTCATGCATTTTCTTGCATGAATTTAGGTAAAGATATATGGATGCACATAAACATATGTATGCATGAATGGAAACTTGAGGTTGATGTTGGGAATTTCCTCCATCCCCTTTCCACATTAGTCGCTGAAGAATATTTCTCAATCAGTAATATCACTAATCTTGCTAACCAGCCTAATTCTGGAATTTTCTCCCTTCCAATGCTAGAAATACAGACAGGCTGCCATGTCTTCCTGGCATTTCAGGATATTTCTGTTGATCTGAACTCTAGTCCCTGTACTTGTATGGAAAGCATTTAACTGCAGGGCCATCTCCCCAACCCTAGAAATATTTCAGTCTCCTTAATTAACAACAGTTACAATTATTCAGATGCCTGTTGTTTGTTTGTTTTACAACTACTATCTCCTAAATGGCTGTGGCAGAAATATATTGATAAGTACTCTGATTGCAGGCTGGAATGGCTTATAGAGGTTAATTAATTAATTAATTAATTTATAGTTAACTTATTTGTGTATATTTATGTGTGAGTGTGTACACACACATACAAGTATGGGCACACATATGCTATGGGAACATGTAGGTTCTGAAAAATGATCTCTGGTTCTCTGCAAGGCTAGAGCTAGAGGGGTCAAGGACATCACAAAAATATAACCCACAGAATCAACTAATCAGGGCTCATAGGGTTTCACGGCGATTGAAGCAACAATTGGCAACCCTGTATGGGTTTGACCTAGGTCCTCACCATGTATGTTATGGTTGTATAGTAGAGCAATTCTGTGGGACTCCTAACAGTGTGAGTGGGGTATGTCTCTAACTCTTTTTTCTGCTCTTGAAAACCATTTCCTCCTACTGGGTTGCCTCGTCTAGCCTTGATAAAAGGGTTTGTATCTATTCTCATTGTAACCTTTTATGCCACGTTCACTTGATATCCCTGGGAGACCTGCTCTTTTCTGAAGGGAAATTAAGGAAGAGTGGATGTAGAAAAGAGGGGAGATGCAGAGGGCAGGACTGGGAGGAGGGGAAAGAAAGGCAACTGTGGTCTGATGCAACATATGTAATAATAATAATAATAATAATAATAATAATAATAATAGAATGCAGTATTAACCACTGAGCCCTATCCTCAGCCCTCAGGAAAGTTCATTAAGTAAATAAATTCATATGAACATCATGGAGTATCATATCTAAGATAGAAACCTAATATATTCTGATGTATGTTTATGATATTCATATGTATGTGTGTGCATAATTGAGAACAGGATGAGTGTGCCTAGATGTGAAGATCAGAGATCAACATCTTCCTTAGTCACTTTCCACCTTGCATTTTGAGACAGAGTCAATAAACTTGTTTCTCACCAATTCATGTAGACTGGCTAGTAGGTGAGCCCCAGTGCTGGTCCTGTCTCCGCTTTCCCACTGCTGGGATTACACTCTGTGCCTCCATGTCTGATTTCACATGTTCTAAAGAGATCTTCCTTCCAGCAGAGTGATCTTCCCAGCCACCATTGTATGATGGTTATTATCCAGTCTTTCTCACTACCCCACAAGTATTTCTTTCATGTATAAAGTACAATGATAAGTAACATTTCCTAATATTTTGCACTAGAACTTCTATTTAAGAGAGTTTTCCAGCAATTATTAGTAAACCATCTTCAATATACTGCAGGCTGGCTAATGAAGCCAATCAAATTATATCATAGCAGTTATTGTTCACATAGCTGATAGATTTTTTTATATCACATCCTAAAAATTCACTTCTTTATAAAATTTGGTTTAGTTAAATTAGTATTGCAGCAGATTTGCAACAAATTTGAAATAAACATCTTTCCTTTAATTTCCTCATTCTTCTCCATCTCTCTATCATATCCTGACCAAATGACCTTGTTGACTGGTTAAAATACAAGGGTGCCAACTATTTAGAGGGCACTGGGTCTGAGGTTGGGTCGAAAGTTTGTCTTAACTTTTATTCATTGTGGGATACTTACCAGGAATAACAACAACTTGCCCTCTCTACGTCTCCAGGGAGATGGATTTGGCTTTTGGAAGTCACACATACACTGAAGACAGAGAGCAACAGAATAAACATTTCAGTATTATGTTTTCAAGTATGTATTTTCTGAGAGACAAATCAACAGAAAAGAAAGAGTGAACTGAAAACTAGGACTTCTGTTTTTAAAATTACAAAACGTTATAGGGCCAAGAGTAGTAGTGAGATAGGTATACAGGGAAGAAATGAGTAACATTTTCTCTGGACAAAGAGACAGAATTTTAGAACCCTTTTGGGAGAGAAAAACAAGCTATAGTTAACATTCAAGAAAATACTTGCTTTGAGACTGAAAAGGAGGCTCAGAGTTTATGAGCACTTGTTGTTCTAGCAGATGTCCCGGGTTCAGTTCCTAGCACCCACTCAGTGCCTCATAATCACCCCTAACTCCATTGCTACGAAATTTGACATGCTCTTCTGAACTTATAGGGAACCAGGTAGATGCCTGGTATACATACCTACATGCAAGCAAAACACCCCTACACTTAAAATAAAATAAATCTAAACAATTCTTTACAAAAATATGTATTTCAATAATGTTAATAAAATTACTGACTGTATTGTGAGAGCAGATGAACTCAATTTTCTGGAAAGTAAGATGGCTTATAGATAAATCAAAATAGATTGCACATGCCACCAACACAGTGCAAACAGATGGATTATGGGGCACAAGCCATGGCAGAGAGACAAAGTTTGCACCTAGACACAGACCTGGTCAGAGCCCTTACAACCAAACAAGGTCAAGTCCTGAGCTGGGAAAGTAGAGGCTAATTTTGAAGTTAGAATAAGACAAGATAACGAAGACAAGCTTGCAGAAGAGAAGAGGGGATTTCCTAGTTGGGATGGAGTCCTGTTTATCTTCCTTTGCTCCCGTATCTGTACGGTTCATAAGAACAAACGTGTTTAGAAGACATGCCTGAATGCTCCTTCCCATGGAAAGCAAGTAACTTCGGTTCACAAGAGGACACAGAGGCAAATGCAACACCAATAAGAGAACTGACGACAGATTTGAACACAAATTCCCGCATGTTAGAATAAATCTCCTTTCGAGTCCAAATCATGGTATCTGGTTACTGGAAAAGATTCTGTGGCGACAGTGTAAACCCCTGGAAGGTTACTGTCTTACCCAGTGACTAGCAAGGAAGGCACAGACTATATTCTTAGTTAGACATGCTGGATTTTAAAACCACACACACTAATACTCAAAGTTCCTCAAACTAAGAGCGACAGAAATATACTGTGGGAGCCCTAACAAAAGAGAATAGTTTTAGACAATGAGGCTTAAGTCATTCATCTGGAAACCTTAACCCTCATTGTAGTTAAGTACTCTTTACGTGGGGAGAAGATTCTCTCAACATGGCACTCTAACTAGATCCTATAACGTAAAAATGTTGTGCACAAGTTTTGTTTTGCCATTTTCATAAAATGTAATTATAGACTGACATCACCAGATTTTATGAGTGAAATGGGTTTTGAGTTCAAGGCTCCCCTTTTTGCTTATTTTCTATGTCCTCACATCCTGCTTGATTAAGGTATCTTACTTGGTAAAGCACTTCTCCTCATAAAAGTATGACATTTTACCATGTAGGTTGTTTTTAACTATTGATTGGGAAAGGTTTCTCTTTCTAAATACTTGCCACAAATATGATGGGGAGTGGCAGAGACAAAGACAAATACTGATTAGTAATTTATCTCCTATGACATTAAATATGATTTTTTTGTAAAGACTAATATTGAAATGGAATTGAAAAATTAATTTAGTCCAAGCATTACCTTTGTTGATTACAAAGTGAAAAAAATGATTTCTCAGCCACTGAGACTGAAATCTATTTTGGGTCACGATAATCCTTAGAAACTGTAAGATTCCAGAAACTTCTACAAGATGGTTGTTAATATAACCATTACAATGTTAGTGTCAGGCAAGTCTTTCCACTATAAGAAACTAGTACAAACTCTTCATCTGACAATTAGCCTCAAAATTGATATCCCCTCATAGCTGTCTGTATACTGTGCTATTCCGTGACACCTGCTAGACACATAGACCTAGCAGAGGTAGCAACGGTGCATTTGAAAATATGAATGTCAATTCTGCTATAACTCTCCTTACTTACTTTGCAGTTTCTCATATACTATAGCAGACAATCACAAAATGAACCAATTTGCTAAATAATTTATATTCACATACATGTACATTGGATGTCAGACTCCAAAATTATGAGTATTAGATCCTTGTAGATATTGTAACTTAGATTATGGATACATAGGCATTGTTAAGGAAAACAAGCCATTGCAGGCACACATGTTCCTATCTGTGGGTGTATCATTTTCAATGAGACAGCCTTGGGATTTTCCTACTCTGGTATTCATCTTAACCATGCTTTTAGATACACGCTGAGCAGCAGACCATTCTTAGCAGCCGGGAGGTTCTTGAGCTGTGCCAAAATTAAATGTATTTTTTCTATAAGTTTAAACATATTGAAAAGGGGAACACACTTTCATCAGAGTGAAAATTTAAAATCTGAAATGTTTAGAAATGTGAATGTCAACACACATAGCTTGGGGAAGCTGCTCTTCATTAGGCAAAAGTCAGGAACAAAACCAGCTGCTTTCTCAAAGCTCTGATGAAGTGAGAGGCTTCTCTTTTTTAAACAGATTCTACTTAATCCTAGTAAACCATTTACAGTCACTCTTTCAAAGAGTGCTCTTTAAATACAATTGAATTATCGTAAGGGAAGTTAGAGGAAACCTCTCAGTGTGATTGCAACAGGCCAACATTTGGACATAACCATGTACATACAAATGGATACATGCAGGGGATTCCTAAGTAACTAAGGGAGCTGCCACATTACACCTCAGAAATAAATTGAATTGCTTTAAGTATTTAAATCTTCAAGTTCCCCTGAACCATCCATTTCAAAAAAATCCTTGAAAGAAGAAGGTCATTTAAACATGATTCTCAAAAGTATTTAAAGTATCCATTACAACTAAGGTCATTAAAGCTGTGATATGAAACACATAAAAAAAAAAAAAAAGCCAACCTAATATAGCTATCTCCTGAGAGGCTCTGACAGTACAGATGTAGAGGCTCACAGCCATCCATTGAACTGAGTACAGGGTCCCCAATGAAGGAGTTAGAGAAAGGACCAAAAGAGCTGAAGTGTTTGCAGCCCCTCAGGATGAACAACAATATGAACTAACTAGTACTCTCAGAGCTCCCAGGGACTAAACCACCAACCAAGGACTATACATGGTAGGACTGATTGTTCTGGCAGCATGTGTGTAGTAGAGGATTGCAAAGTCGATCATCAATGGGAGGAGAGGCCCTTGGCCCTGTGACAGTTCTGTGCCTCAGTGTAGGGGAATGCCAGGGCCAATAAGTAGGAGAGGGTGGAGTGGCAAGCATGGTGAGGGGGGAGGCAACAGGAGTTTGTTCTTGTTTTTTGTTTGTTTGTTTGTTTGTTTGTTGGAGGGGAACCTGGGAAAGGAGAAATCATATGACATGTAAATAAAGAAAATATCTAATAAAAAAACTATAATTAGTTCCTAATAAATTTCAAATGTCTACCTTATGCAAGGTAAGTGTATGTGTATTTGAGGATTCAAAATTCTGGCTGAGAAAAGAGCGGCAGATGCTAAGTCTGTCGCCTCAAATGTGAAATGTTTCAGAAAAGTTGAAAGATGTGAACTATCTGAAGGGCAGCCAAGATTGGCATGCAAATAAACCTTGATGTGCAAATTCAAGAAAACAGGAAAATGGCAGTCAAACTTCTAGAGATGTCAAAACCAAATGGAATTTTAAATACAGTCAACTTCAAAGGAAAGTCAGGATAATTGAGTTTTGTTGTTCATGTTTAAGATGATCGCATGAAGATAGTTTGAAATTCTATTATTTTTGGAGATTTATTTTCCAAACGAGCTGGATCACTGGACAAAGTAAACACATTCATATATCAAGCTAGGATGCAGAGAAGAATGGCATGGAAGATCCCATTCCTGATTCTCACCATCACTTTGAAATAAAGTTTCAAACTACAAACTTTGTTTGCTGTGTGAAATTAAAATAACCTTCCTATAAGTTTCAAAAAGTGTGAAAAATAACTAATTTTAAATTCTTTAAAATATCTGCATTCAAACTTATCTTGACCATTGTGTAAAAATGACCATCATTTATTTGTATAGTGTCTGTTAAAAGTATTATAAGATGTTCAAGTCATACATGCAGTGATGTAAATTTTCCAAAGAAAACTGAATAGAAAAAGCCACTCTTGGAAAAGAAAGGGTGAAATAGAGAAATCAGAAGGGTAGACCCAGAGTTTGAGTGTGAGCTAAAAGGAACCATCCTGAAGAAACATCACTCTCCAATTAATAAAGGTGGGGAATCCATATTCAAAACTCAAATTACCAATTTTAGTAGATGCCATCTCTTTTTTAAATTTAGCTGACTTGCAGTTTCACAATCAGACAGATCCGTGTGTGTGTGTGTGTGTGTGTGTGTGTGTGTGTGTGTGTGTGCGTGTGCGCGTGCTTACAAGCATGTACTCTCTTGCACACGCACATGAGCACTGACGACTATTGGAATTTCCTCAATATTCAGAGGCTTAACTATAGACATTTCATGAAACTTCCCTTCTCCAGGTCAGGGGTTAGACAGTTTCTGCTGAGTCATTCTTGTTCCCATGTTCTAATCAACAGCTTGAACAAGTCTTAAGGATCTTAGCTTCATTTCCAGATATGGTGCCTTGGAAGTTTGCTTACATGGGACTGAAACACCAGTGTTGTTCTCAAAATCATGGAGTCTGCATAGAGTTGGGATTTTTACACGCATATATGCCAGTTTCTTTGATATGGAGGATTTCCAGGCAGGAGACTTAAAGTTTCAAGTCCTCCTCTGACCTAATCTGAGCATCCCAGAATTTCACTTCAGTACATCCCACTGGGTTATGCTAGATATCCAGCCCATTCCAGATACAAGGGAAAGGAACTGTTGTGTCTCAATAAGAGGAGTAGCCAATAATTAGTAGCCAGTTTTAATTTTCCATACACATTTACAACAAGAGATACACTACAGACCCAAATCTAAAAAGTACCTATTTTGTTAATGCTTTCTTGGAGTTTATAGAAAATGGAGTTTCTAGTTATGTATTGTTAAAACAGTTACAATTATAGTTATTAACTTACATCATTTAATAAAGTTAATGTTATTGAAACTTACTTATAGAAAATAGAAATATCAATGCCTTAAACATCTTGTTTTGGAGTGAGTTTTTGATCTACTGTGTGTGTGTGTGTGTGTGTGTGTGTGTGTGTGTGTGTGTGTCTGTGTCTGTGTTAGAAGGATAGGTAATATTTATTCTTTTAAAAGGTTTTCTTTATTTTCTTCCTAAAGGGTTTATTTTAGGTAAATACCACACCACCTGAGATCGCATCCACTCAGGCATGTTTTCTTTGTAGGCCTTTAAACTCTTAAAGGATATTAGTCCTTCTTTCACTGAGCATATTTGCAAAAAATTACAACTGTGAAAGTCATTGGGACAAAGTTGGCACATTCCTAGGACTTCCTAGAAAAACAACTACTTCTTCCCAGACACATAGGACTGAAAATGATCACTTGGAACTGGTCTAAGAAATGCTGAACCTCTAAGCTGATGCCACACGTTCTTCTCATGTTCACTTGCAGTACATTTGTTCCAGCCTGCACCTTCCCCTTTGATTCAGTGCCCTGCCGGGAATCCTTTGCTAAATTGAACATTGACAACTTTTATTATAAAACACATTATCTACTTATGACTAAAATATATTGTTAAAGTAGGTGTCATGACTTCAGTTTTGTCTCCTCCAAGAGAATCTGCAGCTGAAACCATTGATTATATGTAAGAAATAGTTGGATTGCTCTTGAACAACTTCTTTGTCTTTGAGATCTTGAGTCATGGTGGTGCCTGTTACTCTCTCCCATTTGCCATGTCTGCCAAAAGTTACATTTGTTGCCTAAAGTTGGCAACCAACATAAAATGAACTTGTGTGTTAATACTCTGTTCCTTTTTATAATTTCCTTTTTAGATAATGCTTTCATGGTTTTTACCAGATTACAGTGTCCCTTTTTCTCTCAGTTGTGTTTGTGTGTGTGTGTGTGTGTGTGTGTGTGTGTGTGTGTGTAGCAGGTATGTGTTAATATGTACATGTGTGTGTGGCAGTGTGTATATATATATATAGAGGGAACAGGAAGGCATTGGGTGTCTTGTGTGTGTGTGTGTGTGTGTGTGTGTGTGTGTGTGTGTGTATGTGTGTGTATAGTATTTATCTGTATTTCTAGCAATGTACATGCATATAGAGGGCACAGGAAAGCACTGGGTGTCCTGTATGCATGTGTGTGTTAGTATAATATGTACATGTGTATGTAGCAGTGTGCATGTATGTAGAGGGCACAGGAAGGCATTGGGTGTTGTGTGTGTGTGTGTGTGTGTGTGTGTGT
>JADRCD010188620.1:6423-49991 GCA_019843815.1 Montemys delectorum | reverse complement strand
CAGAGGACCTGAATTTGATTCCCAACTCTTATGCTGAGTGGCTCTCAACTGGCTATAACATTAGTTCCATGGGAATTAACACCTCTCCCTTTGCCAGAGGCACACATATGGCACATAGGAACAGATATAACACATAAATAGCATATGTACAAATAAATAAACTTTTAGGGAGAAGCACAGTTGATTAAAAAAGAGTAATGAAGAATCCATGTTAAAAATGAACTTGATCCTTATCTGTAACAATTAACTTTAATGGATTACATACTTAAATATAAGAGGCCAAATTATAGAATAGTAAGAAAATAAACTTGAAATATAGGATAAAAAATAAAGAGCCTTATATCTTGCTGAAATTTGTGTTTTTATGTTCAACATACAACTGAAAACAGCATCTCATTTTTTTAATGGCTAGACTGGAACTCACTACATAAAGGAGTATTACTGAACTCACAGACACTTGCCCTATCTCCAGAGTTAGAATTAAAGGTATGCGCTCAGTAGCTGTGTAGCTGGGTCCTCAGGTAGAACTATTTCCAGTTTTCTGAAGAACTGCCAGGTTGGTATTCAGAGTGGTTGTACCAGTTTGCAATCCCCCAGCGATGGAGGAGTGTTCCCATTTCTCCACAGCCTCATCAGTATGTGTTGTTGCTTGATTTTTGATCTTAGCTGTTCTGATTGTTGTAAGGTAGAAGTTCATTTTGACTTATAGTCCCCTGATGACTTAGAACGTTAAACATTTCTTTAGTGTTTCTTGAACATTCAAGATCCTCTGTTGAGAATTCTCTGTTTAGCTCTGCACTCTGTTTTTTAACTGGCTCATTTGAGTTCTTTATAAATTCTGGATATTAGCCCTCTATCAGATGTAGCCCTGAAGCCCAGCTATATCGCTCCTGAGCAAATACCGAAAATATGCTCCATAATATCACAAGGATATGTGCTCCACTATGTTCATAGCAGCCTTATTCATAATAGCCAGAAACTAGAAGCAACCCAGATGTCCCTCAACCGAAGAATGGATACAGAAAATGTGGTTCCTTTACACAATGGAATACTCTTCAGCTATTTAAAACAAGGACATCATGAATTTTGCAGACAAATGGATGGAACTAGAAAATATCATCCTGAATGAGGTAACCCAGACACAAAAAGACATACACAGTATGTACTCACTGATAAATATTAGCCAAAAAGTACAGAATACCCATGATATACCCCACAACCTAAGAAGTAAAACAAGAAGTAAGGCCTAAGCGAGGATGCTTCAATCCCACTTAGAAGGGGGAACAAAATAATAATGGAAGACAGAGAGAGAGGGACCTGGGTGAAAGAAGGGAGAAGGAGAAAAGGGGTATAGGATCAGGTATGTGGGGAGAAAGGAGAGAAGCCCACAGGGCCTGGAGAATGAATGGAAATATGCAGCGGCCAGGGGTAGGGTGTAGAGGGAACCTGTAGAAATTACCAGAGACCTGGGATGGGGGTAGCTCCCAGGACTCACTGTGGGTAGCCTTAGCTGAACTGCCCAACAGTGAAAAGACAGACTCTGAAGAGACCATCTCCAGTAGATGGACAGGGCTCCCAGTGCAGGGGTGGGATCATATACTTATCTTCAAAGATTTTGACCCAAAATTGTTTGTTTCTAAAAGAAATGCAGGGACAGAAATGAAGTAGAGATTGAAGGAAAGGCCATCTAGTGACCAGCCTAACTGGGGATCCATCCCATGGGTGGGCACCAAACCCTGACACTATTACTGATGTTATGTTGTGCTTGTAGACAGGAGCCTAGGATGGCTGTCCTCTGAGAGGCTCTACCAGAAGCTGACTGAGACAGATGCATATACTTACAGCCAACCATTAGAATGAGATTGGGGATCCGCATGGAAGAGTTAGGGGAAGGATTAAAGAAACTGAAGGGGATGGCAACCCCATAGGGGGTTGACACTAACAGTGTCAACTAACCTGTACCCGTGGGAGCTCCCAGAGATTAAGCCAACAAAGATCATACATACATGGGCTGATGCATGGCCCTTGGTACATATGTAGCAGAGAACTACCTTGTCTAGCCTCAAAAGGAGAGGATGCACCTAATCCTGTAGAGCCCTGATGCCCCAGGAAGGAGGGGTTCCTGGGGAGGGCACCCTCTCAGTGGCAAAGGGATGAGGGGTACGGGGAAGAACTCTGCAAGGGGGGACTGGGAGGGTGCAAAGTCTTGGGTGTAAATAAATAATTAATAATAATAATAATAATAATAATAATAAAAAATTAAAGGTATGATCTATCACACCTGGCCCTACATATAGATTTTGATCAGCACCAATATACTCACATGATAGCAATAGGTCATTCTTTCTCTTAAACAAAAGGTTAAATATTTTGATTTACTACTTGATCTCTTTCAAGAGAAGAGAGATGGTTAGTACTCTCTCTCTTGTTTGTTTTGTTGAAATAGGATGCGGACAGTATTTCCAGATGGCTTATAACTTGCTATGTAGATGGGACTGGCATCAAATTTGTGATGGTCCTCTTGCCTCTGTCTCCCCAGTGCTCAAATTACAGGTATGCACTGTCATTCCAATTTTTCTCTTTAGTGAGATATATTGAAAGAGAATACTACATTTAGTTGTCTTTATAATGAACTAGGGAAATACACTATTTGAAATTACATTAATTTCATATAAAACAAGTCTTACAAATTAATTCCATAATTTGAATCTGTGACAAGTCTAATGTATCTTTATTTTAAGAACACTTGCTTTTATGAACATTGTTAATTCCTGCGTAGCACTGTATTTCATATACCTCACTGCTGGCAATTAATTCATCCCTACAGCAAAAACTTGATGAATGAGATGTACAGAGGCATCTTAACTGGAGTCTTTCCTAAAGACTTAGTTTTAGAAATACATTCAGTTTCCTCAAATAAAATCAGTTGAATTCGCCCAGTTCTTTCAGTTTAGTTGCTATGCTTCTTGTCTGTTAATCCCTGGAGATGGACACTCACCACTTATCACCTCTCTCATGGCAATTGGCCAGATGCTTGAAAACTGGCAAGTAGCCCCAAGGTTGTCCTACAGTGTATATCCTACAGATTAGGAAATCTAATATTTCCTCCTAGAGTCATTTCTTAACTTAGATTACTTAGCTTTATTTTTCAAGTTCCTCCAGTTTCCCCTGCACATTAACACACATAGAGCAAACATGCCCAAAGGGTTTGTTTCATAAAAGCAACCAGAGCCCAGTGCCATGGTCTCCAGATTCATTTTTATTTTCTGCTTTTCTCTTCCTTCAACAAAATCTTACTGTTCACCAATGCAGGAAAAACTAAAGAGCAGAGCTACTTTGGCGGCATCAGAACATGTCTGTAGCGAATGCAGGGTCTTCCTACAATGTTCCCAGCCCTTGCCCTTTCACTTTTTCAACAAATCGCCACTGACTTTTATCATATTTTTAGAGCTTGGAATCCAGCACATCCTTTTCCAGGGTCTAGCTAGGTGATTCTGCCTGACCTTCACCTCCACACACCCTCCTAAACCAGCCAAGTCTGTCCTGGGGTCAACATCCAGTGCCCTGGCTTTGTCAGGTCACCCCTGCTTGCACAGCAACTTTTAAGATTCCACCAGGACCCACACCACTTGCCATGACCCACACACTGCTGCACTTCACCCTACTATCCACTCACCCAGACCACCACATCCTTCTCCAGGTCTAGTCCACTGACTCCAACTCTCCTCTGTGTACACCCTCTCCATCCAGCCAGATGTAATCTGGGCCCCATATCCAGTGCCTAGGCCTAGTCTGGCTAGTCCTGCTTGCACAATAACCAATTTCTAGACGCCTTCTGGGACCCAGCCCGCCTACCTCCCAATTCACATTCTAACTTCACAACCTCCCACACCACAACTAACCTCTTCACAGAGCCAGATCTATCCCAGACACTTCAGGCTTGGACCAGGAGACACACCCTGTATACCAGTTCAGTTCCTTCTGTCCACCTGACTTCTTTATGTCTCCCAAGCCATTCCCTATATTAGGCACAACTTGCCTGCACATCTTCTTTTCTGCCCCAAACTGCTCTATCTATATCATTCGTAGAACAAAGAGAGTCCACATGCTCAGATCTCATTGCAAATATATGAACAATATGAAAGATCAAACCAGTATCTTCCCTCCAGAACCTACCAATCCTGCAGAAATGCTTGCCAACACATCCCCAAATTCCTTCTATGAAGTCAGAATCACTCTAATACCCAGACAAGGTAAGGACAAAACAAGAAAAGAAAACTATAGACTAGTATCTCTGATGAACTTGCAATACTTATAAACAGAATCTGGACATACATATATAAAAAACAGTACCCATCACGGTCAAGTTGGCTTTATCCATGAAATGCAGAGATGGCTCACCATATGCTAGCCAATAAATATAATAAAACATATAAATGAACTTAAAGACAAAAATCATAATCATCTCAATGGAGGCAGAAAATAGGCTTTGACAAAATCTAACTTGTCTTTATGATAAATAGAAATTGTAGATCTACAGCAAACATAATTCAACATAATAAATGCCATAGCCAACCTCGTCCAGAAACAGAAAAAACTATCAAAAATTTCATATGGAACCACAAAAGACCCCAGATAGCCAAAACAATCCTGAGGTAAAAGCAAACAAACAAAACAATGCTGGAGGGATTGCCACTCCTGATCTGAAAATAAATTATAGAAGCAGAGTAATAAGAACAATATAGTACTGGCACAAAAACAGACAAGTCCATCAATGGAACAAAAAGACTCAAGCATCAGCATACATAACTTCAGCTATTAAATATTTGACAAAGATTTCCCCCCAAAAGTAAGTGTATGTGTGTGAGTGTGTGTGTGAGTGTGTGTGTGAGTGTGTGTGTGTGTGTGTGTGTGAGTGTGTGTGTGTCAGGGGAAGCATCTTTAATACATGCTGCTGGGGAAATTGGATGTCCACATGCAGAAGAATGAAATTAGGCCTGTATCTATCACCTTGCATGAAAACTAACTCCAAATGTATCAATGACCCAAGTGTGAAGCCCAAGGACTGTCCTACGTGATCTAAGTGTAAGAAAGGACTTTCTGAACAGGACTCCATTTGCCCAAACACTAAAACCAGTAACAGACCAGAAGGACCTCACAAAATTAAAAACTTTCTGTGTAGCTAAACAATCAGGTGAGTGGAAAGGAAGTCCACAGAGTGCGAGTTGTTACCAGCTGTACATCTGATATACCCTCAATGAATACCCTCAATTATAAAGAGTATATAAAGAACTCAAAAAAACTAAGAATAAAAATCCAATTGACCTATTCAAAAAAAGGCCAGTACCTAATAATAGAGTTCCCAAAAGCTGGGTGGGGGGGGATGGAAGCTAAGAAATATATCAAAAAGTGTTCACCATCCCTAGTGATTAAGGAAATACAAATCAAATCAACTTTCAGATTTCATTTTGCCCCAGTGAGAATGACAAAGAGAAAGAAAAAAAACCCAACAACATATGCTGGAAGGGGTGTGAGGGAAAGGGAACCCTCCATCACTGTTGTTGGGTCTGCAATCAGGTGCAGCCACTATGGAAATCAATGAGGAGAATTCTCAAACAGCTAAAAACAAATCCACTTTCAGACTCAGCTATTCCGCTCCTTGGTATATGCCACATTCTACTCTACAGATAGACATTCAACCATTTTCATACCTGCTCTATTCAAATTGCTAGGAAACGGAACAGGAAACAGCCTAGATGTCCTTCAACTGATAACTAGATGATGAAAATGTGCTACATCTGCCCTACGGGATACTTTTCAGTGGTGAAGAAAAAGATCATATTGTGTGAGGCAATTCAGACACAGAAAGATATCAGACGCTTCTAGATTCAAATCTTCAGATGTGAGCAGATATCCTGGATAACTGCAGAAATTAGGGGGGAAAAGGGACTGCTCCTTGGAGTGAGTAATAGAGAGAGATTACACTGGTGCAAGTGATCTGATTTCAGAAAGATGAAAGGAGAGCTCTAATTAGGGAGAAGGAGGAAGATAAGTATAGAGAAAGGAGTGATGAGGGTAAAAAAATAACAGTAAGGATATTGATAAACTCGTAAAGAGTAATGCTAGTAACTACTTAAAATAAACACTGAAATATGTAAGTCTGCGTATAAACGTAAGTTTATATATTTATATATAAATATTTAGTTTAAACAATATTTTCTCATCTGGGTTGACAATGTTCCTTTGAAGATTCAAAGACCCACAAGATGAGGAATGTAAAGCCCTCCTTTGGAGCTGTCGGTCAGGTTGTCCAAAAGACAGTATACTACTGCTATAAGCACTGTAGATTACTACTATTACCTTTTTTTTGTTTCCACAGAGGTTAAAGTTAAGTCTCTATTGCTGAAGACACCATGCACACCATGCACAGAGCCCACAGACCCCTGATTTGGAGCTGACCTGAATGGCTTCTCCCTGAGAATTAGCTTTCATGGTACCGTAAAGCTATGCAAGCTTCCAAAGGAGAAAACTAACCAACAGTCTTGCCAGCTCTGATATCTATGAACTACAACAACTAGCATGGCACAATACCCCTATGGGTACAGTAGTGGCATGCATACTTTTCCTCCCTCCAATATAATATTGGCATACATACTTTAGTGGTAACCAATAGCTCCCCAATTGAATTTAAGACCTGCTTAACAAGAGGGAAACCAGGGCTGGTACTGGAAACCTGGCCAAGTACCCAGGCTAGTCAAGTTATGGATCTTAAAAAAGAACCTACAACCATCACTTTACTAAACAAACATAATCCCTACCTACATTTTAAATACTATACTTATACCCACAGCTACTAAGTGTGTTCTTCACCTCTCATCAAGGAAACATCTCTTTGCAACAAACATAGAAACTATTACAGAAAACCATTACTAATCAAAATGCCAGGTTATAGAGCACAGCTCCAAAAGATACATCTGCAAAACAGTTTCCAAACTTAAAACTCTAGGAACATTGCAGAAAGAGCAGAACAATTAAGAAGTCAGAGGATCAGGGAGTTTGCTGTGAGGCTGTCTCCTAGCCATGATAAAGCTACATTCATAAAGTCTTACTAACATGAGTGACTAAACATGAGCTAATCAAATACAATAATAGAATGTTAAGATAGGCAAAGGAAAGACTCCAAATCTCCAACCCTAAACAAAGAACTACGGAAAACAATGGAATGCTAAGAGTGGGAGAAATAGTCTTCCCCAGAGAAAACACCAATTGGTTATACCTGAAAACATACATAAGTAGCACACAGACTCAGCAGGTTGTATTTAGGAGTGTATATGTAAGTGAGTGAGTGAGTGAGTGAGTGAGTGAGTTGTGTGTGTGAGTGAGTGAGTGTGTGAGTGTGTGTGAGTGAGTGAGTGAGTGAGTGAATGTGTGTGTTAGTGAGTGAGTATGTGAGTGTGTGTGTGTGTGAGTGAGTGAGTGTGTGAGTGAGTGAATGTGTGTGTTAGTGAGTGAGTATGTGAGTGTGTGTGTGTGTGAGTGAGTGTGTGAGTGAGTGAATGTGTGTGTTAGTGAGTATGTGAGTGTGTGTATGTGTATGTGAGTGTGTGTGTGTGTGTGTGTGTGTGTGTATACACATACACACATAGTAACAACATGAATTTAAAAGAGAACAAGGAGGGATATATAGGATGTTTTGGAGAAAGAAAAAGGAGGAAATGATATAATTATAATCTCAAAAACTAAAATTCATGTGAATTTTTGAACTGATTTTATTTTTTAAGATTATATCATTTCCTCCTTCACAGAGATAGAAATGGAGAGGAGCCTGAGGAAAAGAAGGTCCAGCAACAGGCCCAAAGTGGGATCTAGCTGAAGGGGAGGTCCCAAGGCCTCACACTATTACTGAGGCTATCATGACCTCACTCCTCAAGACCCAACAAGCAGCTGAAAGAGTCAGATGCAGATATTTGCACCCAACCAATGGATAGAAGCTGTTGACTCTTGTTGTTGAATTAGGGGAAAACTGGAAGAAGCTGAGGAGGAGGGCGACCCTGTAGGAGGACCAGCAGCCTCAGTTAATTTGGATCCCTGAGATCTCTCAAACACTGAACCACCAACCAGACAGCTCACTCCAGCTGATATGAGGCCCCCAACTCATATACAGCAGAGGACTGCTGGGTCTGGGTTCAGTCAGAGAAGATGTACCTAACCCTCAGGAGACTGGAGGCCCCAGGGAGTTTAGAGGTCTGGGTAGGTGGGGAACAGGGACATCCTTAGGAAGACAGGGGTGTGGGGAGGAGGTATGGGAAGTGGAACAGTTGGAGGGTGGATGGGGCAGGGGTGGGGAGAAACTACTACACATAGTAAAGGGACTCTAGCCAGCTCAGCCTGGCAAACATGGTTCTAGCAGGCCTTGCCCTTCAACCCCAATTCCTTCTGCCATGAGATTACATTCCTAAAGTTAGCTGCCAAGGTCTATTAGCTGATTTGGTCACTTCCTCCTCCTAAGGCTGACTATGACTACCAAGGTTCAGTTATCAAAGCGTTCAAGTCCTGCAATCAAAAGCCCCCTTTGGCTCAGCGAAGTAACATGCCCAATAAAATTAAACCGGGCTTCTACCTTTCTCTTTATAAACTGCCATTTGCCTATGGACCACATCTGTCTCCCATCCATCCAGAGGTAGTTTTTTTGTCCCCTTTTCAGACAAATACCCCTGCCCCTTCTCTTGTTCCCTTCCCCTTCTACTTTGTCTTTTTTCTCCTATCTTTTGTCTCTTATTTTCTGTTCTCTGTCCCTTTAGGGCAAATAAATCTCCCTTGTGCTGAGAACTTTATCTTAGAGCCCAGAGCCAACACTTTTCCTTTCACACTGAAAGGGATAGACCAATTGCTGGGGCAGAAAACAGGCAGTCACAAAGAGATATTCAAATGGGCTCTTGAAATGTGACTAGCCTTTTATTATTTGGCAAGTGGTAATGATAACAAGAAAAGGATCTGAAGAGAAGACAGTCAAGAGACTCTGGAGTATGATGTAGCTTGTCCCATGAGGATGCTCAGAGCATGAGTTTAAAAGGCACTGGGAAGCCAGAGGCTAATCAACACTGTTGTACAGCATTGTGAAATCATATATGAGGATTCTTCAAACTTGCTTATTATGACTAGTTAGAAGCTTGTTCAAAATGTGTATCTTGGGGCACCTCCTAAGGCATTCTACAGCAGAATCCCTTCAGATAGTCTTAGCTCAGTCTTGAGAGCTCAACCCCAGAAGCAGCATAAAATTACCTGTGTTTAGAATGGTGGCATGGGGGTAAGGGAGGCTAGAAAGATGGCTAAGAAGTTAAGAGCACTGATTGCTCTTCCAAAGGTCCTGAGTTCAAATCCCAGCAACCACATGGTGGCTCACAACCATCCATAATGAGATCTGATGCCATTTTCTGGTGTGTCTGAAGACAGCTACAGTGTACTTAGATATAATAATAAATAAATCTTTGGACCAGAGCGAGCTGGGCTGGAGTGAGCAGAGGTCCTGAGTTCAATTCCAAGAAACCACATGATGGCTTTGTACAGCCATCTGTACAGCTACAGTGTACTCATACACATAAAATAAAATTAAATCAATCAATAAATCTTCAGAATGGTGGCAGAGACAACGTGGAAGCCAGAGGCAACATGGAAGCCAGGTTAGTGACACAGGAAACCAAACAATCCCAACAAGCTGTATAGTTTTGCGACTAAATAGGTGAACAGATCTGAGATATATTTAAGGAGACAGAGTGGATCAGATTTAGCAGTTGGCTGGATGTGGCAGAACCAAACAGAGAGGATATAAACAAGAGAGACAGAAAATTCACATGCATGTTGAATTTGAGGTATGGGACATGTAGGTGAACAGAAAACCCAAGTTTGAAGTTCAGCAAAAATGTAGATTCGCCTTCCTCTAGAGTGCTATATGAGAACACATTAGCTAGCCTATCAGCTATATGGGACACTCCAGTTCCTCTGAATAACAAGTCCATGCCCACCTCCTACTTCAATATTGAAGTGCTGTACCTGGACACCATCTTAAATTGGGGCCTGCCTACACTTGAGATTAGTAAATCCTTGGGACTTGAAAGCAAGGAGGAATTTAACCTGGGGAGTCTTGGGGACACACTGCCCAGGTGTTCAGTTGGGAGGGCTACAATAAATAGCCACGGAGAAAGGGAATGTCTGACAGAATCATGCTGAGTTAGGCCGTGGGGGCTGGCCTGTGAAGGGTATGCAGGTCAGTGAACATGAGTGTAGAAATCAGGGAACACATCCTTCTATCAATATTCATGTGTGAAAATGCCTTTAAAACCAACTCTAGGGAAGCAGAGGCACAAGCCAGCCTGGTCTATAATGCAAGTTCCAGGACAGCCAGGAACACAGAGAAATCCTGTCCTGAAAAACCTAAACAAACAACAGATGAATGAATAAAGAAATAATGACATATATATTAAGCCAGTAAAGATATCTGTGTAGGTCCAGTGATTTATCTGACCCACAGTATCTGAATATTCAGTAGCAGGGGTCAATCCAATTTACATAGTTCAAGGCTCTTGTGCACATTTGTAGGGTGTGGGGTTGTGAGCAGCTCTGGAACCTGTGGAATGAGCGTTTGTTCGGGAGTATCAATGTTTGAAGAGTTTAACAATTTTGGTGATTGTACAGCTTTCAGGAGAACCTGTCTTCCATTACCAGTGGGTAATTGAGGTCTTATAAGTCAGTGCCTTCCTTAGCCTGCAACCGATGCCATTCGTTTCGGTATTGCTCAGTAGGTATTAACTTCCTGGAATCTAAAAAGTATAGCACCTTATTTTTGCATTCCAAGTTTTAAAAGTAAATGTTTTAAAATAAGTTTTATAACTGTATTATTAACAAGTTACATCCAGTATTCTTAAACTACATTCTAGATGGAGTAGTTTGACTAAATATTCAGCAGGTACTGTAATTTAGCTCTCATAAACAAAGGTTCTTAAACTTTCTTACATATTAGACTCAGATAAGTTCTCTTGATTTAACTGTCCCAGGCAATGACATGAGTACTGGCAACTGGGGACTGAAATCAACATGCAGAAAAGATTAAGGCTACAGCATAAGCTGGGGCCTATATGGCATAGCCTATAATCCTAGCATTTGAAAGAGAGAGGCAGGAAGACCTTAGTTAGAGGCAAGCTAAGTGTAGTGAAATTCAGTCTTAACAACAAGATAAGAGAAGGCAAAACCTTTTGCCTAAAACCTGTTCTTTTAAGCATGTCCTTTCCTTTTACATTGTTGCTCTGAGTAATTGACTCAGCAGTCACCCAATAGTCAATTGACACTTCCCTTACTTCTAAGAAAATGTCACTTGAATGTGTATGGACATTTTCAATGCCTAGCTTATAAGTCTCTGTTTTTCTAAATATGATGACATAGTTTATTTATAGTAATACATACAAATCTAAGGATGTGACAATTATTTTGCTTATGTAACTACCATGCAAACCTTGTTACAGAATGCTACTGGCCCTCCAACACCTTCCCACCCCTCACACCCACCTATTCCTACTAAATACCTAGGTATTTAGAAACAGTATTCAGATCTGTTTTCTTTAGGCTTACTCACTCTTAAATCTGATACAAATGAGATTATTTGCATGTGTCATATGAACTCTGACTTTTAAGATTCATTCTTGTTATAGGTACCAATTTTTTTTATTGTTGATGAGTATTACACTATGTGAACATACTTCAATTATTTACTCATTCTCCTATTGATATTTCTGGGTATTATGAGCTTTCATTAGACATTCTTATTTTGTTTTGTATTTTGTCCTGTTTTGTTTTGCGACTGAGTTTCTCTGTGTAACCCTGACTGTCCTGGAATTCACTCTGTAGAACAAGGTGGCCTCAAACTCAACAATTTCCCTGCCTCTGCCCACCAAGTGCTGGGATTAAAGGCAGGTGTCACCACCTGGTGTTCTTTGAATATTTTTATCAACCTAGGTCTTATTTTCCTTGGCTTTGCTGAGGAAAGAAATTGCTAGGACCAAGTCTAGGTATGCTTATCTCTATTAAGAACTTGTCCAAGATAGGTGGGGGCATACAGGAGGGCAGTACTGTGGCACAAAGGGCAGCACTATGGAGCTGCGGCAGTGGGCACTGGGACTACTTTAGGGCACAGCGCCTACCAGAGTTGTTGGTGTCTTGTGGCCACCAATCAGTGTGCAGTACCTGTAGGCTTTGTGGTGCAGGCTCTGAAGCATAAGATGTTTTGGTATAAGTGGACCAACTCACATGTTAGCAGCCTTGTTGGTTTATTCTAGACAATGGAATCCTGTCCTACTAACATTCACAGGATGATGTCTTCAAAGGAAGTATAAACATGGCAGTTTGTGAGATTAAAGCCCATTCAACAGATAACACAAGAATACAATTATCCATTTCCAGGAAAACAGCATTTCTACATGAGTTCAGTAAATGCCATCAAGAAACAAGGTGTCTGGTTGTCCTTGGGCGCTCCAAAACATGTTTGACTGGCAATAAGACTAAAAAAGAAAAAGAAACATGAGACTAGTAATCTTTGAAAACTAAACTGTCTGAATTTTGCCTTTACTGTGATCTCCTAATAGAGCAGGCTTGAATAATCCAGGAGTTTGTACACCATGCTAAGAAATATCTATGAATGAAGCATCTTCCCTCTAATATGTTCAACACAACACTTGAGGAATGTGTGGAGATAGCAAATGTCAAGTTTAAACCTGAGATGTTTCAAAGGCCTCATCTGGATCCCTCAGTTTCCCTTATGTCTCCCTCTGCAGATGATGAAGGATCTGTTAGCCACCCTGGTTCTTGCAGTTCAGAGGAGCAGCTGCTCGATCAAAGACCCAGCATCTGCCTTCACTGACTTTCTCAGTGACGCCAAAACTCTTGGACAGACTCTTATAATGGCAGTCCACTTGGGCAGTGGTGGCGCACGCCTTTAATCCCAGCACTTGGGAGGCAGAGGCGAGCGGATTTCTGAGTTCAAGGCCAGACTGGTCTACAGAGTGAGTTCCTGGACAGCCAGGGCTACACAGAGAAACCCTGTCTCAAAAAATAAATAAATTAAAAAAAAAAAAAAGACAGTCCACTTGAGGACCCAGACAGACCTCTTCACTGTTCAGGAACATACTTGATTATGAGTCAGCATCAGTAACCATTACTGAAGAAAACAAATTTATGGCTAAGATACAATTAGAAGAAGCTCTTCCATCCTCTTCATAAGGAAACTGATGTGTTGAGCTTCCTCTCAGTACTGCTGTTCAAAAGCTACTGTAGTAAACTCATTATACAAGGTAGTTTTCCCTTCTCCTTACGATTTCTCTACACTTAATACGATATTGTAAACCAAACTCACATATACTTTTAAAGCATATTTAATTGTTTTATAGTTCATTCACAAGCATATTTTCCAAGTAACTTCAGAGTACGAATGTGCATTTTTTTAAACAAATGATGGTATAACATTTTGACATCCATAAGGAAAATGAGGATATTTTTCTAAAAAACTATAAGGGACTGATAGCTTGATGAATATATCATAGTTTATAAATAAGAAATCTTACCAGGTTTACTTGACAAACATGTGATATATATAATTTGTGCACAGATCAAGGTCATTTCGTCCCAGATATATGAGTTATGACAATAGTTTGATTGTATCATATTGCTTTAATCTAAGTATCTTTAGCCCAACTACTATCATATATTGAGCATTTTTTAAAAATCACACTTGTAACTACCCTGAGAGCACACCCAGTAACCATAAACTGCGCCCCTATACCCTGTGCTCCATTTCCCTCCCCACAATCCCAGAGGCTTGACAGCCAGGGACAACCAGGTGAGGCTGTGGCCCAAGCCCTTGCCTAACATATTCCACTAAAACTGTGATGGGCCTCTCTGTTCTGCTGGGACTCTATTGAGAACTCCAACTGGCCGCTTAAACACCTAACCCGGGAGAAACTTGAGGAGGGCTGGGGGGGATAGGGTGGGGTGGATGGGGTGGGGACATTCTCTTGGAGACTGAGGAGGAGAGGGAATGGGATGGGCAACTGCCAGAGGGTGGACCAGGAGGGGGATAACAACTGAACTATAAAAATCATTAAAGATAATTTAAAGCATTTCTATTTTTATTAGAGCTTGGAAGAAAAGGATTCCCTTTTATGTATTTAGGTAGAAAATTTAAATGAGCAATCAAGGTATTTATTGGAGTCTTTTACAAGCTTGATTTAAAGAACCATTATGAAACATAATGACTTTCTATGGGGTGGGATCATTTTAGTAATAATGAACCAAAGTGAAGATGAATAATCAGCAGGATCTAATTTCAAGTGAATTCAAATCTATTCCACGACCAGGGTAAGCTATCGAGAATGTTCTCTCTCAAAAAGCAGCAGCCATCCATAATGGCAGATGCCATTAAAATAAAATATTTATTTAGCAATGTTTAGATTAAATATTCTTTTCTACCTAAAATTTGAGGGTTTGTGTTATAATTATATATATTTTGTATTTGAAATTTTATTTCCATTTCCCTCCACCACATTTTTTGCTTTGGGTAACAAACAATAATTGTGGGTTCCTGGTTCCTGTTAACTGCTAAAGACATACCTAGTCTCAAAGTTTCTTATCATTTGTGCTATTTCCATAACTTTATCTATTTCGCAGTTACCTTAATATCTGTTATCTCTTGCTCTATGGCACTAGCCCTGCCCTGCTCCATGCTGACATTTTCATCAGTTCCTAAATGTTGGGGTCATGGGGAGGTAAGCTGTTGCTAGGAATTGATTGGAACCCAAGTTTACACATGCTAGCATGTGCTCTACTATTGAGCTACACACTACCCTCTTTGCTTTTAAACACTGTTCAATACATTCCTCAAATGAGTCTTAATATACTGGTTGATCAGACAGAACTGAGTACTTAAGAGTGTTTCCATTCCCATTAGATGATTCAAATATCCACTTTTAAAAGTCTTGTTCTGTCTTGAGACTTTTTTCCTTTTCTCTGGGTGGGCATGCTTGTTTGTGTGTTGAAAGACAGTCTTCCTGTGTCACCCAGGTTTGCTTCAATCTTACGTTTTTCCTGTCTCTGGTTATTTTTTGTTTGCTTTGTTGGTTTTTGTTTTTTTTTTTTTATTTTTTATTTTTCAGGAAAGAAGTCTGTCTCACTATGTAGCTTCTGGCTGTCTTAGAATGCTCTAGGTAGACTAGTCTGACCTTAAACTCACAAAGATCTGTCTACCTCTACCTCCCAAATGCTGGAATTAAAGGTGTGTACCACCAGGCTGGTTCTTCCTCTATCTTAAGTTATAGCTGGGATTACATCATGTTTCATCACACCCAGCTGACATGACCTTTAATAACTGAAGATCTAAGGTCTGGCAGATTTTTTTTTACACTACTTGGAGAAGAGAAATGCATATTCTAGTTTATTGGCAAAATTCTCTCCTTTCACAAAACCACCTCCAACCACTAGAATATGTGTCTTAGGGAACCCAGCTACAGAGTCCTTCAGGCATTAAAATTCCAAAGGCAATAGACATGTGCTTTAAACTTGTTTCTTTAAGTTCCAGGTCTCAGATAAACATATATTAGTTTAAATCTCTCCTAGCAAAATATATTTTAACAACAACAAACTTTCTAAATTCACAAAACTTTTAAGCTCTGGTGATTTGACTTTTAATGTTTATATTTTCATTCAAGTATTCTTTAATTGTTTTTCAAATTTGACATTTAGTTTAGTCTAGGAGACACTGTGATTAGGGTTGGGAATGAGTGCTCACTTGACTCAAGTCTGCCTATGACTCTGGGAAAGGATAGAATGTCTTAATATGATTCAAGCAGATTCTAGAGTGCTACTTTTTCAACTACAGACTTCACACTAGGAGTCGATTTTGTCAGATTATAACAAGTCTGTTCATCTCATCTGTTCATCTCATTTCAAGTTTGGTAACATCTTTGCTGGCATAAATCATATTCTAAGAAAAAAAGGACTGAAATGGAATTAGTCTGTGTGATGATTTAGACCTACATGTTGAAGGCGTGTTTCTTAGAGTAGTGATATTAAGAGAACCTGTGGACCTTTAAAAGTTGGAGCCTTAGTCCTTTGAGGGGATGTGCTCTCTTGATATCTTGGTAAATGAATTTTCTGAACTTAGGTCAGAAGAGTCATTCTGCTCTAATTTATGCTCTGTGCATAAAAGTTAAAATTTCTTATAAAAAACATAAAACTTTTAAGAAACATCTGAGTTTAAACTGTTTTTATCCGTATCTGTAGAATGACACATTGACTCCTTTTTACACTGACTGACATTGTCTGTCCAACTTGAGCACTGGACTCAGAACACAGAGTTGATAAATATGGGACAGCAGCATCTGATCTTACTCATGGATGACAGAAGGCAAACCTTTAGCCACAGGCTACCGAACATATCTAAAGTTTCACTCTGTGTCTGGTTTTCTCGGATGGCATTGACTTAAATGTTTCTAAGTAAGATCTGATATACTGAACACAGAAGTGTATCAAAATGGCCTGGCAACTAGTAGGAAAAATATTGAGCTTTTAAAGCCAATTTGTATTCATTTGTCCTAACTTTCTGGTTGGAATTATATGAAAAACATAATAATGAGACAATAAAAATATTAAGATTATACACAATTTCATTTAAAACACATCTCAGATCCCTAGCTTGTGTGAGGAGGGGGAGCAGGGTAAAGAAAAAGGATGATGCTCATAAATACCAATGGCAGGATAGCTCCTGTCTTATTCCTGCTAGAACCCACAGAAAACCTTCCTGAGACTTTGAGCAATGGGTTAGCGCCCATGTCTCAGAACAGTTAAGACAGCTGGCATTTACCAGGACTTAACTAAAGGTCTGTAATTATCTTCCTGAGCACCTGCACATAAGCTCTAGTTGCATTATAACACATGCATGGTCTCTTCTGCAGAGGGAAACAAAATATTAATTTTAATAAACAGGCTGCTCACCTACAATTTTAAATGAAAATTTCTCTCCAGTGGCTCTTGAGTTCTCAGACCCAAATTATCTCATTTAAGTAAAAAGCTTAACTCTCAGACAGAGTCCTCTACTTCAATTACCAAAGTAGCTGATTTTTTTTTAAAAAATAAAGTCTTTTCACAAGGATATTTTGGATGCTGAGTAAACTCCAGAAGGATATGAGGATGTTCTAGCTCTCTTTACACAGCATTCATATAAAGACGGCTAACATAAGGGTTCACATGTGAGAATCAATATATGTAAATTTCTGAGGACAAGGTCTTACTCTCAGGACCCAACTATAAAGCCTGACATCGAAAACACTCTGTAGAGAATGTCAAGTGCATGATAAAATCAAACACTGGCACCTTGGAACTTCTGAAGACTGCTAAATTTGCAGAAGTTCACTAAAAAAACCTGGATGTTATAATACCATACACAGACACGCCAGTGGTGCAGAGAAAATACACCAAACAATGATATTCTTTTGTAAATAAGGAAATTTACATACTAGAAAAGATAGGTACCATTTTGGCAAGCTGTAGGTAGTGGGTGTGGGTGCCACTCTCCTGGGCACAGAAAGCAGAGGCAGAGTATAAAACCAAGAAGAATTATTCGTACCCTAGATTTCATAGAGTTTGTCTTTGGGGGCTTACCTGGAATGTCCCACAATCCTTTTTTGTCTTTGCCCTTTGGAATGGGAATGCCTACCTCAGCACTGTACTTTGGAAGTATATAAATTTTTCATAAGTTCACAGCTGGAGATAAATTTTGGCACAGGATGAATTATTTCTCAAGTCTCACCATATTCTGGTTTAGATATTTAGATGAGATTTTGGATTTTAGAGTTGATGCTGGAACAAAGAATTCTGTTGGGACAAAGTGAATGTATTTTATATGTCAGAAAGATATTCATTAGGGGGTGACAGGGACAGAAGGTTATAAACCATGTTTGTGTCACTCTCAAATTACTACTGAAATTCTGAATCTATATAAGTAGTTGGTGTCTTTAAGAGGTAGTTAAGCCATGAGGGTAGAACCCTCAAGAGTGAGGGCTGGAGAGGCAGCTGACTAGTTAAGAGCACAGGGAACGTGAGTTGACTTGGCAACACTCATATGGGGTGGCTCACAATTGCTCACAACTCCAGCTGCAGGGATCAAATGCCTCTAGTGTCCATGGGCACCTATACACAGGTGCTCATGCTCATATACAAACATACATACACACATAATTAAGATAAATATTTTTAAAAGAAGGAATGAGAGTGGTAGGGGAAGAGAGGATGGATTTCTCTTTCAGTGGTGTGAGAATTATATACATAAGACGGTCATCTGTGAATGTGAGAAAACACTAACCCCAAGCACTGGCTCAGCTGGCACCTTCATGATGATCTTTCTAGATTTTAGTACTGTAAGAAAAATAATCCTTCCAGTCTATGACTTCTGTCATAGAAGCCTGAGTTAAAACATAACACACAGACAATAAAAATAGTCAAAATAATTATTTGTTCAAAAATATTTAATGAATAAAATTAGTCACAATCTGTATCTACATGACCCTAGCTACAATCCTGCCTGTCTTATCAACTATAGATGCTGTCATTACTCATATTGCATCATCATTAGTCCATCAATATTATTTATATGCTAAAGGGGAACAGTGGTGAAATTTATTTTTTTGTCAAAATCAGAGCACTGTACAACATGCAAATTAACATTTTCTTTCACATGGTTTTAACTTTCATTAACAAAAAAAAATTCCCAAAATAAAAGCTACATTAATGTTCTTCAATGATGAGAAAACTCCCAAGTAATATAAATTATCTCAAGATTTTTTTTCTCTTGGCTCCACTTAGTAAATGACCACAAAGAAATGTCTGAAATCTCTAAAATGGTACTTTGGCTACAAATGCCACCTCACACTAACAGGTCTTTGTGCCCTCTAGACAAAAGGAAGTCTAGGGTCTTCTTAATTTTCCTTACCATGGAGTCAGCAGGTAGTACTGTAGTTATTTATATCACGGATCCAAAGCTCTGCCAATATAGTGTGAAGCAGCTGTTTTGCCTGCCTTTTTTCCAAACCAAAGCCAAAGTGAGCGACAATGGCAGCCTTCCTTCCTTTCTATTGAGAACATGCACTCCCTCTCACAGGGCTTCAACAGCACTGAGGCTGAAGCTGCCCTCAGACCTAACACTCTTTCTTTGTGGGCCCTCTCACTCACAGGGAGGAAAGCAAGCCAGGGCCCAGTACTTTCTGTACTCTGAGACTGGTCATTTTTGCTACATTATCTTTGCCCTTAAGATTCTCCTCTACCTTTTCTATAGAATTAAACACAACGCACTTTTTCTAAATCAGTAAGTAATAACCACGTGGAATTAGGTATAGAAGAAAAAGAGCTACTCGTGTTACAGATGTGCTCTGGAATATCCTTCCAAGGACACATGTGTTGAATGTTTGACCCCACTTGGTGATATCACTGAAAAGTGATGGGGAACAACAGGAAGCTAGGCTTAATTGGAGGATGTAGTGATTGGATTACACCACTTACGAGTACACTGAGATGCTAGCTAGCCCTTCTTCGGTCTCTTTCTGCTACCTAGTTGCCACATAGTAAGAATTCCACTCTATCAGTACCTCAATGGTGCGATGCAATTCTGCCTTACAACAAGCCTAAAGCAATGAACACAGACAACCATGGTCTGAAACCCTTGAGGCAGGGACTGAAATAAATCTCTTCTTGTAAGTTGCCTACCTCAGGTATGTTGTCACAGCGATGGACAGTGATGAACATGGGATAGTGTAGATGTCTTCAAGGGCTACTGGGAACTGGAGCCAAAGTCCCAGCTAGTAAGACAAAGCTACTTTATTTTATCTCCTCGATGCATTTACTCTGAAGGCCAGAGTAGTCTTTGACCCATCCCATTCTAATAAATATAAATAACATAAATATGAACTTCAGCAAAACTTCCCAGGTCTCTTACCTGATCTGCTTGCCTTCTCTCATGTCATATAGAGAAAAGAAGACATCACTATCTTCACCAATCGTATTATAGGTGAAACTCTTTAAGCTGAAGAAGAAATGATGTGGTACTGGCATTCGACAGGTTTCCCCATGCCTTGGGCGCATTGTATCTACCTATCAAGGAAGCAAAAGATTGTGATTTATATTTTAATTGCTCATCATATTCATTAAGGAACAAAACATTACTAACTCTCATTGTACTGATGAAGGGATTATTAAATAGGTGGACTGGTGTCTGCTCTGGCAATGTGGACTACTACAGCACACTTAGACTGAGCTGGGCAAATACCTAATACGTTGATTGTACTGTTAGGTGGTAACACTTACATTCTCGCTATCATTTTATTTCTTCCCAAATAAACTCTTCTTAGTTCCCCCGTCTATTTTCTTAGAAAGATGGTGTAACACAATCAAGGTTTTAGGGAGGCAAATATGAGCTGAATACAATAATATACATGCTATGTAAATGTCAAAAAAGCCCATTGTTTTCATATGCCCTAAAATTTTTAATTACAAAGTAGGACCCTGAAAGGTGAATGGGTTTGTTGTTTCTTGATGTTTTCATGTATATGATATCTTAAAAGAAAAAGCTGAAGGAAAAGTGGGAAGTTTGAGAGCGCCACTTACTTGAGATGTGCTCTGTTGTACACTCTGTCGGCTAGATAAATGCTATAGAGAAAAGAAACATGCAAAGAGTAAGTCTGTGGTGGAAGAGACTAGCTTTAATTAAGTCTCCTCTAACCTAGTCAGCCTACTGTGCCTTTTACAGCTATTTCTCACTTAAAAAAATGTTATTCATACTCGATTGAGACAACGAAGGCTCAGAGCAATGGACTGGTTTGCTGAAGGTCACACGACAAGAAGGTGTTTTGGTCTGTAATGTAAAACCCAAGCCCCTCTGTTCCTGAATAATAGCTAAGTCACATGAGGGTGGGTACTTGTTACTAGATTTCTGATTTGGCAATATCTTTCACACTGAATAATTTTCTGTGTTGTTGAAGGCAGTTTCTTCAGGCTTTCTGTTCCCTTATCACTGGCTGAAGCTACAAGATATAGGTTACAATTTAAGTTCTATCACTTAGGCTGTGTACTTTTTTTTTTTTTGAGAAACTAATTTTAAGTTCTTTGAAACAACAGCTATGTAACAATCCCCACCATACCTGCTAGACAGTGAAATCAGCATCTTGTACTAGATCAACTATCCAAAGCTTTGTTTCTTTTGTGGTGGGAGTTTCGAAGGACAGGTGAACAACTATTAATAAAAGGTTGTGCTTGCTAACCCAGCATTGTAATTCCAGTCTTGGAACCTCTGAATAGCTGAATGGAAGGAAGATACGGGAAGTAAGGAGTTGGTTGGAAACATAAAGGGTGAGTCTTAAGTTCTGGCCCCTTTTGCCTTCTGTGCTGAGACACAGTACAAGGTCTCAGACTAAAGCTTCGGAATGAAGCTGTAAGGGAAACAGGCCCCACGAGGTAGAAAGAGTGGACCCAGAATGCAGTGCTGGGGTGGGCATCAGGAACTATGGGGTTTCCTCTTGGCTTCCAAGTTCTTTTAAAAATCATAATCTCTTTAAGTTTTTAGCCAATTTTCGCATGAATCTCATAGTTCTGAGCCAGAAACATTTCAAACACTTTACCCAAAGTAAATCCAAGCAGGAACTGAAACATGACATCAGTGAGGAGGGCAAGCACCTCCTTCACTGCTTGGGGCCTCTTCCTCCACACCTAGGTTGTAAAATTTGAAAAAAACAAAAAAGAAACAAAACCCACCCAAAATAAAAACAAAACAAAACAAAACAAAACCCCAAAACAATAGCTCTTTCCAATAGAGATTTCAACTATAAAACTAAGATTTGAGCTTTTCTCATCGTTCCCAGGATGCTGTTTCAGGCCATGTACATGTATGTACATACACCACAGGACAGTATTAAATTTCTTCTTCAATTGTTCTCTACCTTAAATTTTGAGACAGGGCTTTCAATGAACCTAAAGCTCACTATCTTGCGAGGCTTGCTGGCCAGTGAACTCTAAGGATCCCTAAGGAAGGTTTTTTGATGCTCAAATTATACAGTGGAAGAAGGTATTATATTGTAAGTTAGGAACTTAATTACCAAAGTATGATTCTGGTTTTTAAATCTTGACTCATGTTTACTAGCTAGGTATTTTCTCATCTATAAACTGAATATAAAACTTTGTGCTTTATATGTAGCAGAGGATGGCTTTGTCTGGCATCAATGGGAGAAGAATCTCTCGGTCCCATGAAGGCTCGATGCCCCAGTGTAGGGGAATTCGAGGGCGGGAGGTGGAAGTGGGAGTGTGGGTGGGTGCACACTCTCATAGAAGCAGGAGGAGGGGGAATGGGATAGGGAGTTTCTGGGGGTGGATCAGAAAAGGGGATAGCATTTGAAATGTAAATAAAATATCCAATTAAAAAAAACCAACTTTGTGCTTAAATCAACTTCATAGAAGTTTATGTGGATTAGCTCTATAATAGTAATAATTTTATAAATTAATTAACTCAATATAATGCCTATCATATTATAAATGGATAATTGTAATTATAATTAGTATTATTATTATTTCTTTAATTGGTATTATTCTTATACCTATATTACAGGGAGGAAAGTCATTCGTGTTTAAGAGAAAATCCTGTCCAAGGACATCATGATATTACAAACATTTAGTACCTGGTTCTAGTAAACTCTTTAATTATTGTTTCTACCTTGTTTCCTTTTTGCCCCTAAATGTATGTAGCAGAACCCATTTGATGCTTCACATAGCATGGATAAAAAAATATTATTATTTCAATAGAATTACTTTCTTTCTTTCACAAAAACATTTAACAGAAACTGGAAACATATGTCCCTCAACCAAAGAATGGATAAAGAAAATTTGGTACATTTACACAATAGAGTATTACTCAGCTGTTTAAAAAAAAAATCACATTATTAAATTCACAGGCAAATGGATGAAACCAGGAAAATTCATCCTGAGTGAAACAAAGCAGACCCAGAGAGACAAATATGGCACATATTCACTTCTGAGTGGGTATTAGCTGTCTAAGTAAAGAATACTCACACCACAATCCACACACCCAGAGAGGCTAAGAAACAAGCAAGGATCTAGGGGACACATGGGTTTCCCTGGGAAGGGGAAATAGAATAGACTTTTGCAGGCAGACTGAGGGCAGGTGGAGACAGGAGGAAGAACAGAGGGAGTGAGTAAATGGAGAGACAACTTAAACTGGGATGCCTATGTGGAAACTGCGTGCAGTGCAAAGATCATTGAACCTATGAGGGTGACCCTAGCAAGGACTCCTACTAATGGAGAATACAGAGCCTGAACCGGCCATGTTCTGTAACCAGGCAAGGCTCCACAATTTGTCCTGCCTACAAGATGTGCTGAGACACTGGTGGCTCAGAGCTTCTAGGAGTAGCCAACCAACAATAATGAACTAATGCAATATAAACTACCTACATTTATTAAGGTGTTCTTTAAAGAAAATTTATGGCAAGGAGTACTAAAATTGGAAAGTTTCAAGCTTAGTTTTTATAATCTCTAATTTTACTGAAATGTGAATATAAAAACACTTTTTTGGACCTCACTGATCATTGATAACTGTTAGGACTTAGCAGAAATGTATCTATTATTGTCTATTTCCTTTTTATAAAATATTTGGTTTTTAAATTTTTGTTTTATTACATATTTATGTGTATAAGTGCTCTGCTTATATGTATGCTGTATACTACATATGTGCCTGGTCCCTGTGATGGCCAGCAAAGGGTGTCAGATCCTTAGGGACGGGTGTAACCAGTAGTTACCATGTTGGTGCTAAGAATCAAACTCAGAAAAAGCAGGCACTACTCTTAACTGCTGAGTCATTTTCCAGCTTCCCAAAAGATTCCATTTATTAAGAAATAGAGAGGCACAGTCACACACACACATACACACACACACACACACACACACACACACACAAAATACACACAGAGCAGAGAGACAGAGTCAGGGAGAGACACATAGAGACAGACAGACAGACAGACAGACAGACAGACAGACAGGCAGACAGACAGGCGGACTGACTGACAGACTGACTGACGACTGACTGATGGACTGACCGACTGACTATGTGCATGTGAGTCCAGGTGCTCATGTAGGCCAGGAGCAAACATCAGATCCTCTTTAACTGCAGCTGTAAGTCCAGGTGTATTCACGTAGGTGACAAGGGTGTTGAGGAAAGAATTTAGGACTTCTGCAAGAGCAGTACAGTAGGTATGTTCTCTTAAACACACCAGGCCCAAATTACTATATATTAGCTAACATAAAATCCCTAAGTGGTGAATTTTTAAACTAATTTTTCTTCATTTTAGCTAATTCTTTTTTGTTGGGTTGTTTATTTCTGTTTTCAAGACAGAGCCTCTGGCTGCCCTGGAACTCACATATAGACCAGGTTGACCTTAAAAATCAGAGATCCGCCTACCTGTGCCTCCCGGACACTGGGATTAAAAATGTGTGTCCTATAACCAGTTTATTATATACCTGATTCTTTCAATGCAAAAACAAATATACAACACAAAAGAAAGAATAGAAAAAAAAGACTTGAATTTAAGATTTCAGGATAAGTCAGTATTTTGACAAAAAATTTTTAACAGAAATAAAGAATATACTTTAAAAGCTAAATATCTTTAAAGGTTTGCAGTAAGAATTATTAGTTTTTTTACCCGTTTGTCTTGCTTTATAAAGATAAGCAATTTTAACTCCTGTTTTTCTCCAGAACTTATCAAATACTTCTAAATGCTATATTTGTACTGTTCTTTCTTTATCCAGTTTTAAAATTAGAGTAACTTTTTATTACAACACCTTAAAATTTAAGCTCTTGTTTACATCTTCTTCCCTTCATCTGTCTTCCTCTTAATACTTTTAGCTAAAACTGTTCATAATATTATAACCTAAATATTTTTCACTGCTAAATACATCAATACACTTCAATTTCTCTCCCCCCTCCCTTTTTTGAGACAAGGTTTCTCTGTGTATCCCTGGCTGTCCTAGAATTCACTCTGTAGACCAGACTGAACTTACGCAGATCCACCTGCCTCTGCCTCCCAAGAGCTGAGATTAAAGACATGTACCACCACTGCCCAGCTCAATTATTTTTCGTTTTACATTTTATAATGGGCATATAATTATTTTTCCTTAAATTATAGTCATTCTTTGTTATCAGAAATCTGTTCTATGCCTCCTCACAGATAACAAAACTTGTAAGATGGATACAGCCTACACACATTCTGCTTTTTAAATCATCACTCAACTGCCTAAAATACTGGATACAACGTAAATGTTATGAGTGGCTATACCACCCTGTTGTGAAATACCTTCTTTGGGTGGTGGTGGCACACACCTTTAATCCCAGCACTTGGGAGGCAGAGGCAGGAGGATTTCTGAGGCCAGCCTGGTCTACAGAGTGAGTTCCAGGACAGCCAGGGCTATACAGAGAAACCCTGTCTCAAAAAACCAAAAAGAAAGAAAGAAAGAAAGAAGGAAGGAAGGAAGGAAGGAAGGAAGGAAGGAAGGAAGGAAGGAAGGACAGACCGACCGACCTTTTTGGTTGGTTTTCTTATGGACTTGACACAAGATAGAGTATCTGAGAAGAGGGCACTACAACTGAGAAATGTCTCCATTAGACTGTCCTGTAGGCAATCCTATGGAACATTTTCTTGATTAGTGATTGATGTGAGAAGGCTCATCCCACTGTGGCTGGTGCCACCCCTTTTCCGTTGGTCCTGGGATGTGTAAGAAGACAGGATGAGCAAGACTTGGGGAGGCAGCCAAAAAGCAACATTCCCCCATGGCCTCTGCTTCAGTTCCTGCTTCCAGGTTCCTGCCTTGAGTTCTTGCCTTGCCTTTCCTTGATGATGGACTGTGATGTGGAAGTGAAAGCATAAAACAAACTCTTTTGTCCCCAAACTACTTTTGATCATTGTGCTTTATCACAGCAACAGAACCCTTAACTAAGACACAATCTCTGGAATAACGACAGTTTTAAACAGACATAACTTTTTCCTGAATATTTTCTGTTATAAGTTGGTAAAAATCCTTAGATTTAGAACCTCTATTTCTTTTTGTACTTGTTTCTCCTTACTCTTTATAGACAACAATGACCGTTTTCTCCCGCCTGCATCTTCCATACATTACTTGCTCTGTTCTCAAACCTTAATGTCGCAATTTTCTTGTTTCTTTACGCATGATTATCCAACAGTGCTATGTGGAATTTGTTTTCACTGGGTTTTACCATAGAATGTTTTGGAAAAGAAAGTAATCTTCTCTTCCAGATTCAAATAGAGAGTTTTCTGATGACTCTAGAACTGCTACAGCTAATCTTTACTCCTGAACCACAGGTTTTAAATACCACTTTTAAAAGTTTAGAAGATACACCAAACTTGAAAACAAAATATCCAGTATTCTTGGCTCCCTACTACTTAACCCCAAATTTGATTCTTTCATATAGCGCTCCACTGAACCTTTATCATCTGGGCATATCAAATACAAGAGTCACTGTTCTCTAATCTATCTCCTTTTTGTACACATGTAGTCCAATTCAATCTATCAATACCTCTGGCTCTAAAGCCTAAGTATACTCAACAACTTCTTCGGACTTCCACAGTCCTGGCTCTAGCACCAAGGACTGAAATTAAGATCTCTCACTTAAATGCCTTTTCTGTGGTTCCATTTTATGATCGGAAAAACTTACCACGTCACTTTACTATTGTGTTCTATCAAACAGATGGAGAGAATTAAATTGGGGCCTATAAAGCTCTCCATAGTGAAGATCCTTACTCCTTAACCAAAACTGCCAAATGTCTCACATTTTCTGGAAATGCCATTTCCTCAAGTTGTGTGCCATTTTGAAAGTTCTTTCCTTATCTTTTCCAGTCCCCAGAATATCAATCAGTGATCCTAATAACATCAGCATAAACCTTATTTATGCTGTACAGCACATGTAATGATAATTGTTTGTGATGTATCCACTAGATTAGAGCTTCTAATATAGATTCAAGATAGCAAGCACTGGGAATACTCGCCACTAATCAGTACTACGCTCCCTAAAAGTATTTTATTTTCTTACGGGTTTTTTAAAGATGCAGTTTTCATCATGGAGTCCCTTGTCTGAACTTCTCACCTTACATTTCTACTGTATTTTACACCACAATGCTGCTTTAAAAAAAAATTATCACTGGGCAGTGGTGGCACACGCCTTTAATCCCAGCACTTGGGAGGCAGAGACAGGCGGATTTCTGAGTTCGAGGCCAGCCTGGTCTACAGAGTGAGTTCTAGGACAGCCAGGGCTACACAGAGAAACCCTGTCCTGAAAAACCAAAAAAATAAAAAACAAAACCAAAAACAAACACAAAATACTTATCATCCAGCATGTAAAATATAATTGTGGTTATCAGTTAACCCAGTAGATTTTTTTCATTAAAATGGTTATTTAGATCTATTGATTTTTTTTTTTACTTTATGCCTAAAATGTTATACACAGTTAGTTACATACAATGGCATACTCCTATAATTATTTAGGTATTATACAGAAACACATGGTCTATTGCTAAAAGTGGTTAAATATGGTTAACTATGTAACACAACTACTAAATAATATTAAGAGGGTTTAACGTTTGTCTTTTTCATTGAGTACCCCTACTTTAGTCTGATTTTATAATTCAATCTCATAACTAGAAAATCACATTAGAATTCAATTTTACTTGTTTAATATATTTTTATAATAACCAACGTACATCTAAGGATCAGTAAGATATTTACAGGCTTCTTCATCCACAGTGTTCATCCTGAGAATTGAGCCCTTATATATTAAGAGTACTTTAGTCTCACCATTTCCTATTTGCTGATAGACAACATACATGTAAGCACTATGAAGATGGTGACTGAGAGCAAGGATCTGAGCGTGCTTCTGCATAGCATGTCTCTAGAGTTAGTGTATTGTTTCTAGAGCCACTCACTCCTTTTTCAATCACTGTTTCGGTTAACAATCAGTTCTTTGTAACTTTAATCATCTTTTCATGATAAAAGGCAAGACGGGTGTATAATGTTATTATCTACTATAAGTGGCAGAGATATCATCAAGGCAGAATTAACAGAGAAGTGACCCCTAGAAAGGACAGTGAGCTCAACATCTCTGTTTTGTATTTCCATTTGGAAAGTGTGACACCAGAGTAAAACTAGTTGCTTATTAAGTATGTGGAAAGAAGCAAAGGGACAGTTTTAAAGTGCTGTTTTAAAAATAATCATAATCTACAACATTATCATAGAAAACAAAGGAGAAAAATGAAAGGTGAAAAAACAACCCATCCCTTGTTACCACTTCTTACCATTTTATAGAGATCTGAGACGCTAATCTGGTCTGAATCCACTACTTCAAAGTCCTTCCGTGGCACCAGGTCCAGGCCCAAATGCCTGATAAAGAGAAAGAGCACTCTTAGAATTGCAAGTCCTCAGACTGCTCATCTCTCCATACAGCTAGACACTTGTACCTGTCAGGATTCGTGGTCTTGTAGACAGAGCTTTGGGCACTGCCCTACAAGGGATATGCTCCTATATAGCAACATCTAATTGTGTTCACTGTGGGGGAAATAAGTGAAGCAAGGAATTTTAACACACAATTCTGGTTACCAAGCAGTTCTCCTTGTAATTATAAAAAAACCCTTTTCATTCTGTATGTTTATAATAGTACTTTATTTCATTAAAAATATTTTTATTAGACAAATAATAAGCCATTTTTATTTTTCTATTTTTCCCAGCATACTGGTATATTCAAGGTTCAATTATACATTATTTTCATCAAAAGAAGAAAATCAACACATAAATCATATCCCAGCACCTAGCACGGTGACACACATCTTTAACCTCAGCACTCAAAGGCAAAGCAGGCAGACCTCAGTGAGTTTAAGCCCAGTCTGGGCTACAAAGCAGGTTCCAGGCCAGCCAGGACTATACAGAGAGTCTCTGTCTCAACAAAAAACAAACAAACAAACAAAAACATGTCCTAGAAATGTGTTTTAGTTTAGGTGTATATTGTTTCCAATCAAATACTAACACTGGTAAGTCATGAACACATATAAGCTGTATATCTTTAACATCAAGACAGAGAATTAAGGAATATTACTACTCAAGCAACACCATTTAGAAGATACGGCATCATTATGGACAGGAAAAAAAAGTGATGATAATTTTCAGTTGATTGTGTGTTAGCATTAAGCAGTGGAAAGAACTCCAGACATGATTTATACTCAACAAAAGTGAATCTCCTTCTCACAGTCTAAGGTACTACCTATAAACCTAAAGATCAGTAAAGCAGAGGGTACTGAAATTACGAAATAGATTGTGACACTAGATTGGGGGAGATCATATGTGAAATTTTTTTTCTAAAAAAGAGAGCTATACTTACCGGAGTTTCAGAGATGGCTCTGTGATCACCTGGCCTCAAATAAAGTTATGAATATCTATGTGTGGCAAAAGTGTTCCGTGGAACATTTAAAAAACAATAAGAACCACTGTATTTAAAATAAGTTATGAACCTTTTCATCACACACTAGCAAAATTAATTCTGTAAGCTCTTTCAGTACACAAACTCCTATTCATTTCAAATAAAGTTAGCTGTGCAAAAAAAAAAAAATTGGTTTCCTTATAGTTTATAGCCTTGTGCTAGGTAGGGTGTGTGTGTGTGTGTGTGTGTGTGTGTGTGTGTGTGTGTGTGTGTTTTGTTCCTTTGTTTTGTCAACTTGACACAAGCTAGAATCCTTTGGGAAGATGATCTCAATTGAGAAAATGTCACCATCAAGTTGGCCTGTGAACTGGTCTCTGGGACATTTTCTTGATTAGAATTGATGTGGGAGAGCCTCTCCACTGTGGGTGGTGTCACCCCTAGGCAGGTTGTCCTGTGTTTTATAGAGAAGCAGGCTAAGCAGGCCATGAAAGCAAGCCAGTATGCACTGTTATATTTCCTGCCCTGCTTGAACTATAAAGTATAAAACTATTAAAGGAAACAAACACTTTCCTGCCCAAGTTGCTTTGGGTCTTGCGGAATTTATCATGGCATCAGAAAACTAACACAAGCCTGTTTATAGCAAACTATCTGATCTGAAACTATGAAATTATAAATTAAAAGTGGAAAATCAAAACTATGAGGAAGATAGAGGCTAGCATATTAACATCATATTAAAAGCAAGCATTAATAGTAAATTTACTATAATTAATAATAAAAAGAACATATCAATATCTTAGAAAACTAGTTATAAAATTATCTTTTAAAATATTTTCCAAGTCTTTATAAGCCATACCATTTAAGTTTTTCTAAACAAAAGTCATACACACAAAAGTATGTCTACAAATCCTAGTACTCACTGAGGAAGACTATAATGAGTTGTAGGTCAACCTAGGTTACATGAGAAGATCTGTATCCATGTAGGGAGAAGAACAAGTGGAAGGGGAAGCATAGGTGGGAGGGAACAAAACATTTCATACATATTCTTGAATAGGGAAGTTCAGAGATATACAGCTGTCTCTTGATATCCAAAAGGAGCCCTCAAGAATACCAAATCCAAGGATGGCCAAGCCTCTTACATGAAACAGCATGCAATTTGCATTTAATTTACACAATCTTCCCATACACTTTGTCATTCTACATTTCTTGTAATATGCTACAATTTAGATGCTATATAAATGGTTGTATTGCATTGTTTAAGAAACAATAAGACACAGATAATCTAGGAAAAAATATTTTCCACGTATGGGCAGCTTACTCCATGGATATGAAATCTGACATACAGAGGTTCAAATGTATATGAAATAGCCAAAGTATAAAAATTAACAAAAAAGAAACTAAGCAAGTAATTCAATGGAAAACAGATGCTTTAGGTTCAAAAACTTAAAATTGCCATCGGTATCTAAGGAAGTGGGGAAGGAACTAAATATAAGTGTCCTCTGGCCACTGTGCAACACCCGTAATGATGGGCATGAGACCTTAGCTTGCTTGTCTACTCAACCACACAACCATACACCATCCCACCAATCTATACAGAAAATTTGTGAAATTCTTTTCTATCATATCATACTATCAGTATTAGATACAGGGAACATGTCAGTTTTGAGTCAAGCAAATGTTATTTATCACATTTCTTTTTGAGAACAGTGTTCTCATGTTCTTAGAAGTAGCTAGAATGAAGTGCCTTTTCATTATCTTGGGAAGTAGAGAATAATTAAAGACTTAGTAAAATAATCAAAAACTGGATTACAATTCTTATGATCACTCTTTAAAATAAAAGCTTTATTTCTTTATTTCTTTTTTGTTGTTGTTTTTGGTTTTTCAGGACAGGGTTTCTCTGTCCTGGCTGTCCTAGAACTCACTCTGTAATCCAACCTGGCCTCGAATTCGGAAATCTGCCTGCCTCTGCCTCCTAAGTGCTGGGATTAAAAGTGTGTGCCACCACTGCACTCCATCCAGTTTTCTGTTTGGAGGATATGTGTGCATGTCATGACAGTTGCCTGAAGAGGCCAAAAGAGGGTATCAGCTCCCCTGGAGCTGGAGTTATAGGTGGTTGTACACACTCTTGACTGTTGATCAGTCACTCTGGCTCCACTATGCTCATTTTCAACTCAGAAAGAAAAGTTTGCAAAAGTTAAACTAGTAATTATTCTCATTTAAAGAAAGTAAAGCTACTGCAAAAGGAAATGTAATTATTACATGTTCTCTGTGAGTCTCATCCCGAAAAAGAAGTTTCTGGCTATTTGCTCCTATAAATTACTTCACAGGCTGAACTTCCATGTAAAGAATAGTCAAGATGATCTCTTTTCATCATCACTTAAAGTGAGGGAGCAGTGCAGCAGAATAACAAGAAGGGGACCAATGTCAGATCACATGGTTTGTACCTTACTTTTTCTAGTCACTCACATTGACTGATATATTCTCACAGCTATTTTGAGGACTGATACATGTAAACACTCACCAGTGTATGGCAGCATAAACAGCTACTAAAATTATAATTACTCCTACTTTGTGTAATATCACCAAACCCTTCCAACTCTCTCCTTTGTTACCCCCTCCCTTCTGCAGTAGAGTTAATAAGTTATTTAGGCTGACCTTAACTTTTGATCCCTCATGCTTCAGCCTCCTAAGTAGTTACAGTCATAGGCCTTCACCATGAAATCCAGCTAGGCACGTTTTGTTTTGTTTTAAAGTACGAAAAATGAAGGTTTAGAGAGATTAAAAGTACCCTTTTTGAGGAATAGAGCAGGATTTTCCTGAAGTGTGGTCTATCTTGATTTGAAATTATAGTATTTCCATTATATTTATTAACTTTCTAGTGAGAACTGTCTAAATACTAATGGATAACGTTACCATTCTGTCTAAGCTCTGCCCCACAGTTACCTGGCAACAGTCAGGTATGCCTGACTCACTATAAAAGGGGCTGCTTGGCCCTTCCTCTCTCTCTTGCTCTCTTGCCTTCTTGCTCTTGCTCTGTCCTCTCCTCATGCTCCCCCTGCCTCGCCATTCCCTCCCCCCTCTCTTCTCTCCTTTATGGCCAGCCTCTGCCCTCCCCCTCCTTTGTCTTTCTCTGTCTCTACTATCCTCTCAACTCCCTTCCCCATGCCCTGAATAAACTCTATTCTATATTATTCTATTCATGTGGCTTGGTCATAAACCAAACTACTGCTTATGATATTTTTATTGTAAAGTGAAAAGAAAATAAAAGAACCATTTATAAATTTATAATTCTAATTCTTTTATTTATATTTGTTTCAGACAGAGTCTCACAATATAGCTTAGCCTGGCCTTGAATTTATAATTATCTTAACACTCAGCATGTGTGTTCACACTCACTCGTATGTGCCTGCCACTCTGCCCGGCTTTTTGTTCTTTCTTAATCTCACATTCTCTTTATAATTTCTCTCCTCCCCTTTCTTTTCTACTTCCACTATCAATATCATTTTTACAGTAAAATGTACAGAAACAATTTTAGTTCAACAAAAGTTTTCTTAATACTTGCATATGATTGAAATCTGAGCTTTCTTCCTAAAGAATCCAACACATAAAATCCTATGACTTTTAAAAAGAGTGCAGGCCACTATGGCACACTTAGGCTTATCATGCCATCCTGGCTGTTCACAAGCACTACACCTGGGTGGAACTGTTAGCTGCCTCCCTCCTTTGGGAGCTTTCATGGCACCTTATGCCACCATGGAAGGAAGTAAACTTCTCTTTACAAGAGACAGGGACCATAACAGAAAACCATAATCAATCAAAATGCAGAGCTACAGAGCCCATTCCCAATGGATACATCAACAAAAAACAAACAAGAACAACAGCAGTAATAACAACAACAAACAAAAACAAACCAAAAAAATCCTCATACTTAAAGGAAACATGGCAAACGAGGGTGTACTCGCTGGTTTTGTGTGCCAACTTGACACAGGCTGGAGTTATCACAGAGAAGGGAGCTTCAGTTGGGGAAGTGCCTCCATGAGATCCAGCTGTGGGGCATTTTCTCAATTAGTGATCAAGGGGATAGGGGCCCTTGTGGGTGGTGCCATCCCTGGGCTGGGAGTCTAGGGTTCTATGAGAGAGCAGGCTGAGCAAGCCAGGAGAAGCAAGCCAGTAAGGAACATCCCTCCATGGCCTCTGCATCAGCTCCTGCTTCCTGACCTGCTTGAGTTCCAGTCCTGATTTCCTCTGGTGATCAACAGCAATGTGGAAGTAAGCTGAATAAACCCTTTCCTCCCCAACTTGCTTCTTGGTCATGATGTTTGTGCAGGAATAGAAACCCTGACTAAGACAGAGGGGCATAAGGATTCTAAGAGCCAGAGGAGCAGGAAGTTTGAGAGTGTTTTCTAGTAATCTCAAAAGCTACACGCATAAAGTATGACCAACATGACTGACAAACCATGAGCTGAGCAAGGTAACAATAATAGACACACTAAAGTGCTAAAATAGCTGAGGGACAAGGCCCAACTCTACACAAAGAAATACAGGCAACCAAAGAATGCTGAGAGTGAGAGAAATAGTATTCCCAGGGAAGACCATAGAACAGGTTAGGCAATCTAAACGATCAGCCCTGAAAACATACATATAATAATGCTGACTGAGCAGGCTGTATTTAGATATATATATGTGTATATTAGTATACATATGTATGAAATAACAATTAATAAAAGAAGAGGCCAAGAATTTGAAAGAAACAAGCATGAACATATATAAGGGTTTGTAGGGAAGAAAGAAAAGGGAGAAATGATGTAATATATTACAATCTCAAAAAATATTTCTCCTTTTTTTACTTTTATAAGGCAAAAATCAGTTTACTCATATCAATTCTGGATTGGTACAACTTCAATTTACCTATTTTATATTTATTATAGTGATGAAATTAGAGGTTTTGGAACAATCTCCATGGAAGGTATTAAAAATTAATTAATAAATTGAAATTAATTTCTAGATACATCAATTTTTAGCTCCTTGTACTGGATATAATTATTGGACTTACTCTTTATATAAGCTACTTTAGGAGAGAGAAGGAACAGTTCATTCATCTCTGCCCCCTCCTCCCCCATATCTGATCCTGTTCCCCTTTTCATCCCTCTCCCCTTTCTCACCCATAGGCCTCCCTCCCTCCACCTCCAATGATTATTTCCTTCCCCCCCTCTAAATGGGATTGAAGCCTCTTCACTTAGTTATTTCTGCTTGTTACACTTCTTCAGGTTTGCAGGTTATCCTAGGTATTCTGAACATTTTGGCTATATCCACTTATTGGTAAGTACATACCAGGCATGTCCTTTTGGGTCTGAGTTACCTCACTCAGGATGATATTTTTCTAGTTCCATCCATTTGCCTGCAAAATTCATGATGTCCTTATTTTTAATACCTGAATAGTATTCCATTGTTTAAATGAACTGCTTTTTCTATACCCATTCTTCAACTGAGGGACATCTGGGTTGTTGCCAGCTTCTGGCTAATACAAATAAGGCTGCTAATGAACATAGTGGAGCACATGTCCTTGTGGTATGGTGGGGTGTCTTTTGAGTATATGCCCAAGAGTGGTATGCCTGGGTCCTCAGGTAGATGTATTTCCAATTTTCTGAGGAACTGCCAGATTGAGTTCCAGAGTTGTTGTGCCAGTTTGTACTCCCACAAGCAATGGAGGAGTGTTATTCTAATTGGTATGAGGTGGAATCTCAGGGCTGTTTTGATTTGCATTTCTCTGATGACTGAGGACTTTGAACACTTCTTTGTTTCTAGCCATTCAAGATTCTTCTGTTGTGAATTCTCTTTTTAGATCTATACCCCATTTTAAAATTGGGCTATTTGGGTCTTTTCAGGCTAACTTCTTGAGCATTTTTCTTTTTTTAACTTTTTTTTTTACAGTCCAGTCATTACTCCTCTATCCCCGTCCACCCTCCCACAGTTTCTCATCCCATTCCTCCTACCCCTCACCCTATCACCAAGAGGATGTCTCCACTCCTCCAAGCCACCTTGCTGAGGCCTCAAGCCTCTGGAGGGCTAGGCGCATCTTCTCTCACTGAGGCCAGACCAGGCAGTCCTCTGCTGTATAGATGTGGGGGCCTCAGACCAGCTCCTATATGCTTCCTGGTTGGTGGCTCAGTGTCTAAGAGATCTTAGGGGTCCACGTTATTTGAGACTGCTGGTCGTTTTCCTATAGGGTCACCCTCCTCCTCAGCTTCTTCCAGCCTTTCCCTAATTCAACCACAGGGGTCCCCAACTTCAGTCCACTGTTTGGGTGTAAATATCTGCTTCTGTCTCAGTCAGCTGCTTGTTGGGCTTCTCAGAGGACAGCCATGCTAGGATCCTGTCTGTAAGCACACCATAGCATCAGTAAGGAGCCTCCCCTTGAGATGGATCCTGAGTTGGGCTCGTCACTGGACCACCTTTCCCTCAGTCTCCATTTTTGTCCCTGAAGTTCTTTTAGACAGGAACAATTCTGGGTCAGAGTTTTTGATTGTGGGATGGCAACCCCATCTTTCCACTTGATGCCCTGTTTTTCTACTGGAAATGGACTCCACAAGTTCCCTCTCCCCACTGTTGGACATTTCATTTAAGGTCCTCCCCTCTGAGTCCTGAGTCTCTTACTTCCCAGGTTTCTGGTACATTCTAAAGGGTGCCCCCCACCTCCCACCCCACAAGTTTGCTTATTTCCATTCATTCTGCTGGCCCTCAGGAGTTCTCTCCTGTTTGCCATCCCCCATACCTGATCATGTTCCCCTTTTTCCCTCCCAGTCCCTCTCCCACCCAGGTCCTTCCCTCCCTCTACCTCCCGTGGCTGCTTTCTTCTCCCTCCCAAGTGGGATTGAAGCATCCTCACTTGGGCCCTTCTGCTTGTTAACTTCCTTGAGTTCTGTGGATTGTATCCTAGGTATTATGTACTTTTTTGGCTAATATTCACTTAGTAGTGAGTACATACCATGCATGTCCTTTTGGGTCTCAATGACCTCCCTCAGAATGATATTTTCTAGTTCCATCTATTTGCCTACAAAACTTTGTATATTAGCCCTCTTACAGATGTAAGGTTAATGAAGATTTTGATGGTGTCTTTTGCTTTGGCCTTTCAGTTTCATGAGGTCCCATTTTGTGAATCATTGATCTTAGAGCCTGAGCCATTGGTATTCTGTTCAGGAAATTTCTTCCTGTGCCAATGAATTCAAGACTCTTTCCCACTTTCTCATCTATTAGATTCAGTGTATCCAGTTTTGTGTTGCGTGGTCCTTGATCCACTTGGACTTGAGCTTTGTGCCAGGTGATAAGTACGGGTCTATCCACTCTCCTACACAGACGGCCGTCTACAGACCAGCACCATTAATTGGAGATGCTTTCCTTTTCCATTGTATGTTTTTTGCTTCTTTGTCAAAAATCAAGTGTTCATATGTGTGTGGGTTAACTTCTGGGTCTTCAATTCTATTTCCATTGATCGGCCTGTCTGTGTACCAATATCATGTGATTTTTGTCACTATTGCTTTGTAGTATAGCTAGAGGTCAGAGATGGTGATTCCCCAGAACTTATTCATTTATTTTAAAATTAAAGAAGCCAAGCAGTGGTGGTGCACGCCTTTAATCCCAGCACTTGGGAGGCAGAGGCAGGCGGATTTCTGAGTTTGAGGCCAACCTGGTCTACAGAGTGAGTTCCAGGACAGCCAGGGCTACACAGAGAAACCCTGTCTCAAAAAAAAAAAAAAAAAAAAAAAAACCAAGTAAAAAAAATTAAAGAAAAGAAAATGGAAGGGAGGTAGTAAAGGAAAGGAGAAGAGGCAATACTTTGTGAAAAATAAAGCAAAAACCAAACAGAAACTAAACTACAAATTCTGGTGACAAGCTGAGTTTTATGTCTCACACAAGCAGGTACAGTTCTCTAAAAGAATAGGTTTTAGGATCCATCCTAGGCACAATGCTAGTTCCAGCACTTACTACCCAACAGTGCTTCTTGGTGATAGTTCCCTCACTACATAAGTCTTGGAAGGTCAAAGGAGCATTTCATTATAGTAGGACCAATGGGTCTCTGTATGTGCCACAATGCTATAATTAAATATACTATTAAAAGCTATGATTGTTTATGAAATTGAATTTGAAAAATCAAACTATATGTCGGAGTTTATAGAAAAAGCATAAAAGATTAACATATGACTAATAATTATATTAAATAAAAGACTAAAATGTGTTCACCAAATACTGACAGTGGCTCTACCTACAAGCCAATATACACTATGTGTCAATATTTTCTAGCACTTATAAAAGAATTGTGAAACACAAAGTGTGGAAATATTCTGGTATACATGAAAATGATGGACAAGGTTTTCAAAACTTAGCTTTGGTATGGAATAATCTCTTTTACATAACTTATGGAGTATAGTATCTTTACAATAAATCATCTCTTATTTCTAAATATGAAGGAAAAATAGAAGTTCAAGTATGAGAAGTTCTATCTGTTTAGGAAAAAATGCTTTGAATTTGTCTGTTTGCCTGCTTATTCAAATATGAAGAAATAAAGCCAATGAAATGATGCCTAGTGACATTCTGTGGTACTCACAGACTGGTACCAAGCCCGATGTCACCAAAGAGGCTTCCTCCAGCAGCTGATAGGAGCAATGGCATACAGTCACAGCTAAATATTAAGTATATCTTGGAAAACTCAGCAGAAGTGAGGGATGAAAAATTATAGGAGCCAGAGGGGTCAAGGACACCACAAGAACACAGCATCCGGAATCAACGTAAGCAGGACTTACATGGGCTGAAGTGACAAATTGACACTGTATAAGTCTATGCTAGATCCTCTGCATATATGTTGTGGTTTTAGCTTGGGTTTTGTGGGACTCCTAGCAGTGGTAATGGGGCAGGGGGAATTTCCCCTGGTGCTTTTCCTACTCTTAGGATCCTTTTCTTCATACTAGGTTGCCTCACCCAGCCTTGATATGAGGGTCTGTGCTTGGTTTTACTGCATCTTGTTATGCTATGTTTGGCTGACATCCCTAAGAGGCCTTTTCTGAAGGGAAAAGGAGGAGTGGATCTGGGAGAGAGGGGAGGTAGAGGGAGTGGAGAAGGGAGTGAAGGTTGTGGTCAGAATGTATTATATGAGAAAAGAATAAAAGTAGAAAAGAAAACAGTAACAACAAAAATAGACAGACCTACATAATTTTTGTTTGGGTTTTAACTTTATTTTCTAACGAGACAAAGAAGAAAACCAGAGGGAGAGATGCCTGAAGAAGGAAGACGGAGAACAGGGAAAGGAGGGACAGAGTGGAACTGTGCTTCTTTCTTTGATTTCTTAATTAAATGGACCTCTCTCCCTCCCCCCCACACACACTCACTGAAAACAGTTGTAAAGATAAAACAGTTCTACAACTACCAAAGCTTTTTCCCCTCTCCTTCATTTTCTTCCAAAATAATCTGTACTTGTATCTAAGATGATCTAAGATGTTACTTTAAACTTCCCTATTAAGATTGTAAAATGTGATTGGTTTGTGTTCCAAGCTTTACAGTAAAAAGTTAACTGATATTTCAAAAACATTTATCTTCTTTATTAACTGGTTTTATGGTTGCAGTTAAATTTCAATATGATGACTTGTATAACTACTAGTGGCATTGATTCAAATTCATTTACTATTATCTGGGGGTTTTGTTTGTTTGCTTTTGCTTTTTGAGTTTTTTTTTTTCTTTGAGATGGGGTCTCTCACTTTAGTCCTGGCTATCCTGGAAGGATACAGAGCAGGCTAGCATCAAACTCACAGAGATCCTTCTGCCTCTGCCTCCAGAGTACTGGCATGGAAGGCGTGCACCCCCACTCCTGGCTACTACTATTGATTCTTAAGTTAGGTGCAATGATACTTCACAGTATAATGACTAGTATTTGGGGCTGAGGACACAGATTCATTAGTTGTGCTGTAATTTAACATATTACTTAGTTTTTTACTGTTCCAATTCATTAATTTAGAGAACACTATCTGATCAATGTACTTGAATTCATGTATACTATAGCATATAAGTAGGTTAGTATACAACAATGATTACAGTATACAGCCAGGAAGAACTTTAATTCATGTATATTATAGTATATGAGTAGTCTAATATATACCAAGGATTACAATGTACAGTCAGGAGTTAATAAGCAAAACAAACTAGGATAGGATCTTGTCCCTTCAAAAAAAAAATCAATTTCAATTATATTTCTCTTATTTCTAGTAATAACCACTATCACTCCCAGTTGGATTCACTCAGATATATTAGCTTATATTTCCTGATTTATTCTTATACTTAGCAGCTTCTTTCCCCAAGTTTCACATAGGAAAAGGAAATGAGAGATAGCTACTATGTATCTTTGATAAATAAACCTTGCTTTATTTGACACTATCAGTTAAGGTAACTCCTTCCAAACCCTGGCTAATGTATCATTTCCCTATGGGATTACCGTCCCGTATCTGGTACTAATGATAGAACCTTTGAGTCCAGTATGATTACTTTCTTTTGTAAGAAAAGCTGTTTTTCTATCTAAAGACCTTTAAGAATTTCTATTCATTCCTGGAATTTTTTTTTAAAGATTTATTTATTTATTGTTATACATAAGTACACTGTAGCTGTCTTCAGACACACCAGAAGAGGGCATCAGATCTCATTCCAGATGGTTGTGAGCCACCATGTGGTTGCTGGGATTTGAACTCAGGACCTTCGGTAAAGCAGTCAGTCCTCTTACCCACTGAGCCATCTTGCCAGCCCTGGAATTTTTTAAAAGTCTTAGTATACATTAATCTGGAGTTTGTTTGGTTTTAACTCCATCCATTACTTTAACTGAACAGTGATCCCTTTCTATCTGGAAGCTGCTCACTGTGGCTCTGGGACTTCTGTGTCTTTATAAGCACTACCTCACTGTCTTTGCTCTTTTTCTGGGAATTAGATTTGATCTTGAACCTCCTCAGTAATGATTCTCTAACAGTCAATATATTCAGTGAATTATTCTCCATCATTTTTGTTTTATTTTCAAGGAAATTACATAAACTTTATCTGAGTGTTTTATTTTAGAAATCATATTCTTCCTTCTTTCTTTATTGACTCTAATTCTACATAATGGGCCTTCTTGATTCTCTTTGAAGATACTGGAGGAATTTGTTTTGTTCTTAAAGTTTTTAGTGAACTTCTTAAAGGACAAGTCATTTCCCTTGAGCCCAGATTTTTTTTTAATCCTAGTTTCCCTCTTCCCTAAGAGATAAATTATTTAAATTATCAGTGAAATCTGATTGTTCATTTATCTATAAAATGCACTGGAAAATGTAGAAAGTTTTGTGCACAAATAGATGACTGGCAAGCTTTCTTTTCTGGTAAGAGTAGAGGACCTGGTCATTACATGAAGCCTTTAAATGCCACAGTACATGAGGTTCTACTTCTTCCTCCAGTTGCCCAGTCGAGGTTGTTAGTTTGTAATATAAAGATAAAATAACTGGCTATTAATTCTTCTCAAGAAATGATTATTCTTCATATAGACTTTAAATCAACACTGTGACCTTTCGAGGCCCCTCTCATATCCTCTGATTCTGGGAGCTTCAGAGCAGACTGGCTCCAACATTAGCGCAAGTTCTCTCTGCCTATATTGGCTTCTTCTGTCAGCAATTTATTTCGATCTTTCACAAATAGATTCACATGTCTCATTTACTGCTTTCTTTTCTATCATTCCAAAATGCTTTGGCTGGAAGATGTGAATATAAATATTTAAATATATTTAGACAAACATGTATGTCTGAAGTAGGAAACAACTGGTTGCTTCAAAGTTCAGTGGACATGAACAATTATTAAATTTATGAAGAAATACAACTTTAACCTATATCAATTTATAATGACAAAGTCTCAAACTTTTATTTTTAAAGATTTATTTTTAAATTTTTATTTTTAAAGATTTAGTTTTATTTTATGTGTATGGGTGTTTTGCCAGCATGTAGGTCTTTGCACCATGTGCATGCCTGGTGCCAAAGAAGCCGTAAGTGAACAGCAGATCCCCTAGGACTGAGGTTGCACACAGTTGTGAGCTGCCACGTTGGGTGCTGTCAATCGAATCCCAGCCCTCTGAAAGAGTAGCCTGTGGATTTAATGACTGAGCTATCTTTCTAGCCCTCAAACATTATTTTTAGGGCACAGAAAATCATCATATTCACTGTACAAATGCAGGAGTCTTTCTGAATGACAAATGAGTTAAGAGTATTCTGAAATGTAAATCTTTATTTATAGGTTATACTTATTCAGTTTCACTGTATGGGTATAAAACATATAAAGAGCACTAATGCTTCTCTCTTTCACACACAGACACACTCACACATACACACACACTTGCACACAAAGTATAAGTATACATTTATTTATTGTGTGTGTAGGCATGCAGATGCCCCAGCAGAACTCAAAGAACTTGCTGTAGTTATCAGTTTCTCTTCCACCTTGTAAGATCTGGAGACTGAACTCAGCTGGAAAGGTTTAGTAGCAAGTGTCTTTATTTCCTGAGCCATCTTCACTGTACCAACTTCCCTTTTCTCTAAGCACCACAAAATCTTTTTATGTATACTGTAGTCAGAGAGGTTTAAAATAAAGGAATCTAATCTCCTGGAAGACAGCTCAGAGGATCACTCAGTCAAATTCCTTAATTATTTATGAATTCCTAAAAAAACTTCAGACTAGAACCATTGATAACTAGGAAAAAATGACCTAGTAAAACTGTGTGGATGATATATTATTTTTTAATCAATAAAGAGAAGCTTAGATCAAGTTTAAACTCTATAAGGACTGAGTTACAAGGAAACTAAGAAATCCCAAGTAACAGTCATACTTACTCATTACCCCAGTCCAGACGCACGGTGATGTGCCGCTTAACCTCCCGCACCTGATCCTGGGTCAGGTGACCAGACAGTAGCTGCCTTCTCAGGTCAATAAGTTCATTCATCACATGGCGAAGTTTGTAGAAAAGATCTACTTTGTGTTTCTGAAAGGTATTTTGGTGTGGGTGAAATATAAAAGGGATATGGAAAGGGAATGAAAAGAGAAAGAAAAATAGTTAAACTATGGAAAGCGCTCATTTCCCTCAACTGTAAAGGCAATGTAAGAAGGAGAATACTTAGAAACAAAAAGGCACTTCCTACTTTCTAAAAACTTGTATACAGTGATTCCTAATAAGGCAGTAACTGCATCATCGAAAAAGCACCCCTACCCAATCCTAGACCACTCATCTCAAGTAATTCAAAGTTATTAAGCTTAATCAGAAAAGTAACTTACACAGGAGCCCAAGGCTGATTTCACAGCGGAAGTAATAATGCCCCTAACAGCAAAGACTTCGACCATCTGGCAACACCTCTAGTTTCATCAGGCGGGATAGTCAAGTTAAAGAAAGGAGGGAAGAGAATTAACTGCCCTATTTTGAAGCAACTAAGGTTTCCTATAAAGCCAGTCTCTGGAGTGAGATTTCTTTCTTGGTTTCTAGGCCTCATCTAGCTTTCTAATTAGCCTCTTTTAAACAGTGTGTGTCCCTAGAGTGGACGTCTCTACTCCTTTCAGCTTAATAAAGATCCTTACGATTACAAAAGTTAAGTAGAAACATCATAATGAACTTAATTAAGGGCATTATAGTGTTTATTACCTTGCAAGTACATAACAACACACAAAAGGCTAAGTACTCAGCAAATGCTTCAAAAACTGTTCTTAAGAATATAAATTTGAGAACTGGAGTCTTATTTCACAGAAGCAAAATCTTGACTTTTGAATACTTAGGATTCTATTTCTTTCAGAGAGAAACATGATTTTTATACAATTGTTAAAGATATTAAAGTATAACCAAGAATTATTAAAGAATGCTTTAATAATCAATCAACAAATTCTATAGATGCAATTTTCCAAGTATTTTTGTTCCATAATCGCTTGATTCTATGGGCCAAAAGGAACGACTGTATTGTCACAGAAAGGAAAGATCCCTAAT
>JADRCD010188617.1:0-14575 GCA_019843815.1 Montemys delectorum | reverse complement strand
CAAGGCTAGCTTATCAAGCCCCAAGGATGGTCCTGTCTCCATTTCCCCAGCACTGGATTACAAGCGTGCAGCACCACTCCCAACTTTTTTTTTTGGTTTGTCGAGACAGGGTTTCTCTGGATAGCCCTGGATATCCTGGAACTCACTCTATAGACCAGGCTGGCCTCAAACTCAGAAATCCACCTGCCTCTGCCTCCCAAGTGCTGGGATTAAAGGCATGCGCCACCACTGCCCGGCTACTCCCAACTTCTTATGTGGGTAGTGGGGATTGAACTCAGGTCCTTGTAATGTACAACATGCACTTTACCAACTGAGTCATCTCCCCATCCTGTGTGCAGGTTTTCAAAAATGTCCATAGTATTAGATGCCTGGCAAGGGTGTAAGCATGATTTATTTTCTGTGCCTGGCCCTTTAAAGGTTCCCCAGTGGCTAGTCAACTGACTCTTTGGGAATGCTTAGCTGTTAGAACTGCTTGACCTTATGACCTTCAGGACTTCAGGGATCGGGAGAGGGGAAAAAAAAAAAACCAGCAGAGGCTGAGATTGACTAGGATGGGAGTAGGATTGGAGTAAGGTCCAGGAGACAGAGAAGGATAGTCCAGGAGGGAGGAGGAGGAGGAGGAGGAGGAGGAGGAGGAGGAGGAGGAGGAGGAAGGTCCAGGGTCAGAGAGTAGGGTTAGAGAAGACAGCTGAGGAAGAAAGAAGATTGAGCAAAGCTAAGGAAAAGGAAGAGAAGAGGAGAGGGGAGGGGAAGGGAGGAGCACAGAGGGGAGGGAGAGGGGAGGAGAGGAAAGAATTGAGCAGAGTGACAATGGGAGAGGGTGAGCCAGGAGAAGCTAAACTGAGCTAGAGAAGATACTGTTAGGAGACAGAAGAACCCAGGAAGAACCCACACAAAGAAGCAAAGAAAAAATACACAAAAGCTACATGGCCCCACCTTGGGTCTCGGGGGTGTCTAGGACAGCCTACTAGGAAAGACTGGCAAAAGAATAAAGCTACAGTCCAATCCCCCTATGTCCTTAATGAAAAGGGTTAGGCTTTGGGACTCAGTTCTCATTCATGTCTGTTATAGTGCCCTGCAGTTACCTTGGCTAAACTATCAAGCAATTCCAAGTCAGAATCCCCAGATCCTCCACCCCCAGACACCATACAAAGTTTTTCATAGCTGGGTGTGGTGGTGCATGTCTTTAATCCCAGCACTTGGGAGGCAGAAGGCAGATCTCTGAGTTCAAGGCCAGCTTGGTCTATAGGGTGAGTTCCAGGACAGCTATGGCTGTTACACAGAGAAACCCTGTCTAGATACATACATACATACATACATACATACATACATACATACACACACACACACACACACACACACACACACACACACACATACATACAAACAAAAATACTTCTTGAAACCACTGGGGATCATGTGCTCTACAACCCTGTCTATCAATTAATCTTTCCTGAATTTTTATCTTCCTCTTGATAGATCCCATTACTTTTGGTGGTAAGTCTCCAGTTTTGTTTGAGAATGTTTTGAGCAATAGTAAGCAGCTCTTGGGACAAGCTTTGAAGTGAATACTTACATTGCTTTGACCTTTGATTTTTTCTTTTCTTTTCCTTTCTTTTTTCCTGAGACAGGGTTTCTCTGTATAGCCCTGGCTGTCCTAGAACTCACTCTGTAGATCAGACTGGCCTTGAACTCAGAAATCTGCCTGCCTCTGTCTTCCAGGCACTGGGATTAAAGACCACCATTGGCCTAAAACTTATAGAGGTCCATTTGCCTCTAGCACCCTATTGAGCCATTTAGTTAGTTTATGTGTTAGTGTTAGTCCTGCATGCATATCTAGGCTGGCATGCAGGTACTAGGAACTGAACCCATGTGCTCTCAATAAGCAAGACATCTCTCCAGCCCAAACAATGCATTTCTAAACATGTATGTCATTATAATACTGTTTGTTCTCAACACCCCCTGCCCCGGCACACACACACACACTGCCAGCCTCCCCTCCCCCTCCTATACTGCCCTCCTAGTGGCCCCTGTTCCTTCTGCTAGTTCTTTCTTCCTTTAGCTAAGTCTCTTCTGTTTTCTTGCCACTCTGGTGGGCTTTTGATGGGTGATTTCTTTTTGGTCATTACATTCCTTTTGTGACCCTGTAAAAACAAGCTCAAGTTTCTCCTTCTCCAATTACTGGAATTTGCTGGTGTTCTTGATGGTCAGAACTGATGGTGAATGGGCAAGGCTAACCTTCTGACATCGGAACATTATGTCATCTGCAAGATGTCACACAATCTCATGTTCAAGAACAAGGGGGAAAAGAAATTCCATCAGATGAGACCAAGCATGTTCGGGGAGATACAGCCATAGACAAAGCATCAAAAACTTAGGCTTAAAGTAAGCTCACAATTTTGTGTTGGGTGGCATTCAGAACTATCCTTGTCTGCACACAGCCATACGACACTCTGAACACTTCTACTGTCTCCGGATATGCATCCTCACCCATCAGCCTGTACCTCCTCTGCCTCTCTCTCTCTCTCTCTCTCTCTCTCTCTCTCTCTCTCTCTCTCTCCCCTTGCTTAGGGTTGTTTTCTGGATAGCTTCCTAACTTGTCTGGAAATGCAGTTCTTTTCTACCTGGAATGAAGGGTTTTGTCTGATGTTTAGTTCATTTGGAGAGACTTTTATTTGTAGTGTTTTTCATTTCTAGAAGTTCTACTTGATTCATATTGACATCCTTTTACTCTATTGAAAGGTAACACTTTGTGCAAAATAAAGAGTACAGACTAGTCCATTCCTTGTTCACATGTTCAAGAATCCCTTCATCTCTTTAGATATATAAAGTGTCATTACTGTTTACTGTGCTCACTCTAGTACCCCAGCGTTTCTCCCTCAGGCCTTGTCTTTTCTTGGCTTCTGTGACCTGTGATTTTTTTTGTTGTTGTTTTTAAGCCTAGAGAAGCTTATCTCTTTAGAACTTACTGCACACAAAATGCTTGAAACCTGTTTGTTGTATCTGTGTTCCTCTCAACCAGGGCAGTTTCCCCTGAGAACAGTGAAAGATGCCTCTTGATAGTTTGTGTTGTCACAACTGGGAGTCTACATGCACGATCAGCACCCAAGGGTCAAGTATGCAGGTCAGGCTGCAGGAGAGGCTTTCCTGCTCTATACCACCAGGGCTGGAGCTCCATGAGGATCTGCACTGGCCCTCAGGACCACTTAAAACACTGCCTTGATAGTGGCGGCGCACACCTTAAATCCCTACTCTTGGGAGGCAGAGGCAGGCAGATCTCTGAGACGAGCCAGGTCTACAGAGTGAGTTCCAGGACAGCTAGGATTACACAGAGAAACCCTGTGACCAGAAATAAAAAAAGTAAAACAAATTCCCCCTTGAGGTCTCTAGGGCCTCCCAGGCAGTCTGGCTCCAGGCCACAGACTTCCAAGAAACTATAGTGTCACAGAAAGCACGAGCACATGTTTCACTCTCCTTGGAATATCAAGGCTGTGAGGCTGTGTTTGTTGAATCCCCATCTGTGTCATCTTGTTTCAATGTACCTCCTGTCACAGAAGAGGTCTCCTAAGGAATGTCACCCTGGAGCAGTTGTGTTGTTCCGTCTCTTACCTCTGACCCTGTGATGATGTCAGCAGGGAAGGCAGCTCTTCAAGATGTGACAGACACTTCAGAGGATGAGCTGCCCACCCAACTTGACACCAGTAGCATTTTTCTGTATGTGAGGGCTTGAGACAGGGTTTCTCCATGCAGCCCTGGCTGTCCTGGAACTCACTCTGTAGACCAGGCTGTCCTGGAACTCAAAAGACCCTCCTGCCTGCCACCCCGCCACTCCCTTCGGCTTTCCACTGTGACATGAGCAAATTTAAAAAGGATCTAGTGTGCAAAGAAAGGATTCTATTTTGTAGATGGAGTAGCTAACTTGGGCAAAGCCAAGAAGAACGTGAAGCTGTGAGTCTGAGGTGGCCTGGCCATCCGGTGAGCTTGGCAACACCTTGCTGAGACCTTTCTAAGGGGTGGACAGAGTCAGGTCCCAGTTCTTGATACGTCACAGGCTGAGTCTGGAGACTAGTCAAGTGTCCCCAGGACCTGAAGGACAGGAGTGCCAAGCCATGGAATGGAAGGGTACAGAGGTAAAACAAGGAACATGAAGGAGGCCATCTTGGGAAAGGTGTGTGGGGGCAGGGGAGGAGGCTGACCCAGACCCAACCTGTTGCCACGGAGATCTGTCTCTAGATGGCACCGGTCTGAGGCAAGTTCACCTGGATAAACTGAGCTTGCAGAACACCACCACCTTTTAGCTTTCTTTCCTGCCCAGAATCAGTCCAGTCCCTGAAGAAGATGGTTTGGGTGCTGGACTAACTTGTACCTGATCAGGTTGCTTTGCCGGCCATCCCAATGGGTTCATATTCCACACTGGAGTCTCCAGGCCACAGAACTCACCTGTGAGGACTCAGTGCTCCACCAGACCAGGCTAAATAGGTTCTCCTCTTCCAATCTGTGCCCACCCAAGCTGCCAACGAGAGGCATAAGCAGGGAAATAGTCATATCCACAGAGGCTTGGCTTCTCCCCATGCACCCGGATCGATTTCCTATGGTTGAGTCAATGATGACGATGGCGAGCCAAGTAGGGCATTAAAAGATGCAGATGTGCTGGGTGTGGTGGCACACGCCTTTAATCCCAGTACCAGAGAGGCAGATCTCTGAGAGTTTGAGACCAGCCTGCTCTACAGAGAGAGTCCCAGGACAGCCAGGACTACACAGAGGAACTGCCTTTTAAAAGAAATAATAATAAATCGTGTATTCTGCCCACAGTGCACTTCATGACTTGGCTGGAAAGCCCAAACTTATCCATTTGGGGGGATAGGACCTCCCGGGGGGGGGGGGGGTGGCCACAACCTGAGCTACCTTGATGCTGTCTTTCTCCAGACAGTTAGTTTTGATAAGGTGGGTAAACCAAGCTATTGGCTTATTTCTAGGGACCTGGTCCAGCCGCAGCCAGATTTTCCTTCTCAGCCTTTGTTATACACAACCCCTGACTTTCTGGCTCTTCCAACAGGCATAGAGCCCACTATTAGATTGCCCTATCCTACTCCCATTCCATGTCTCCCTTCTGCTCCTATCTGAGCCATAACCACCTTTCTATAGTGCCCCTGGTGGAGAGAAGGAACCCCTAACCTCCTGGTCTCCAGGCCTCCTAGCCTACCACCCTCAGCACAAAAATCTACTTGCTCACTCAGTCAGTAATAATACCGCGGTGAGACATAGGGGCAGAGGAACCCAGCTCAACCAGCGGCCCCTGCTGGGCATTATGAGAAATACAGCCCAATGTGACCAATACTTTTTACTAAACACCAGTGATCCCAGGGAACCTGCAAGAGTGGTCAGGACAGATGTAAACATGCCCCCTTCTCTGTAAGAACTGCCTGAAATTAGCTAAACATGAGGATGATCCTCCACTACCCACTGACAATGGGAAGTAGCAGCCTCAGGCAGAGCACATCTCTAGTAGCACCCAAGTCTGGAGACAGATGCCTCCTCAGGAGCTTTGAGGTCTAAGCCAGTTGGTGATCTTCAGTCAGAAGACAGGCTCCCAGCAGTGCCACGGAGCTGAAGCTAGGTCTGTGTGCACTGGTCCTAGAGAGGTACAACCAACTAGATGAAAGTGGAGTCCAAAGGCCCCGAATCCTGTTGGCTGAGTGCTCTGGCCTCAAACAGCTGCTTGATGAGTGCAGACTTCTCCTGCTCCAGCTGCGTGATGCGCTCGCTCTTATCAGTCACCTCCTGGGCGGTGAGCAGGTGGGCAGAGGGTCAGGGCTTGCTGGGCCTCCAGCCCCAGCCCTATCTTCCCACACCTCACCTGAGTGAGAAGCCGATTCTGTTCTTTCAGCATGAGGATGGTCTGTTGCTGCCAGACTGGAGTTGAGGGTGAGGTGGGGCCCAGGGGCCCCAAAGAGGACGAAGGCAGAGCCTGTGGGAGCACACAGTGAGCTAGGCCTCTCCTGGCATAGCATCCATAACAAGGACAAGGGGTGCCAGGCAGCCTCCAGAGCACTCACTCTGCCAGAACAGGCTGCAGTCAACAGGTCCCCCAGGCACCGGGCCACCTCCTGTACTTTGGGCAGCAACCTCCCCAGAGGGCGGGGGCTTCCTTCAGCCCCAAAGTCCTGGAAGAGAAGCTGGGCCATGAGGACGTCCCTGCACCTGGCACTCCTGCTTCTCTCAAGTTTAGCTCAGAGCCTTGAGGGAGCCCACCCAGGGTCCTGTTGTCAGGGGTGGCCCAGCACTCACAGCGGCAGCTCTGCTCTGGCTCAGGCGGCGCTGACGTTCCTGCACACGCTGCAGCTGCTGCTGGTACCATTCTCGGCCCCGAGCCATCATCTCCAGGCCCTGCAGCAGCACCTCCTGTTCCTGGTCCAACTCCTTCATCTGCTTCAACTACAACATACACGTGAGCATAGGAATGTACTCAAGCCAGCAAGCAGACTGGGCTCTATGCACACCTGCCCACACCTGTGTGCTCCAGGAGCTGCAGGTATGGAAGTTGAGACCTGTGCTCAGGCCGACCAGCACACAGACACAATTACATCAGCACCTGTGCAGTCTGCCCAGGCACACAGGGAAAGCACCAGTTTATCCAGGGAAGGTTCGACGCATGCCTTGGAGAATATAGCATAGTTCCTCCTCTTTGGATGATGGTGGTACTGAAGACTGGCCTCTCAGCCCCTCTACTGAGGCTTCCCCAGGGCAACAGAGTGACTGAACAGACTCAGCACTCCAGCTTAAAGCAGTCATGCTTTTTGTGCACGAAGCCGCCTGCAGAATAGGCCTCACATGGTAGGCAGAGCAGGGTCCCACACTCTGTCTCCAGGCATCTCTAGGGAATCTCTTCTCCCTCTGCCTGACTTTGTCTTCCCTTAAGCCCAGGAAGGGAGACAGAGATTCACAGCTGACCACTTCTCCTACAAGGACCCCCCAGTAACCAGGCTCATGGCTTCTCTCTGGTTTCCAACCTTCTGGACAACATAGAGTCCCTCAGAGTCCTGGCCCCTCTCACCAGGCTGCAGTCCACACCGTTGGTTATGGTATGCCTTCGACGCTCGCCTCGGGCCCGTGGAGCCTGCCGGGCTTCACCTGTGCCCATGTCCAAGGTCTTGCAGGCTGCTGCACCTGTAACAGATAGTCAGGGTCATAGCTCAACCCTGGGCAAGCCTAATGACCTCATAATCTCATCCTGGGTCCGCAGCCCTTCCAGAATCCTCCAGCTAACTGTGACAGTACAAACCCCAGGGACCAGGCCTGTACTGGGAACCTCTGTCAGTACTGATTCCTAAATGTGCTTTTGCTTTATCTGTTGACTTTGTGCCTAGCTAGGACTTGGTCTCCCCTTTTGCCTACCCTGCTTCCTTCGCCTGCCCTGAGAGGTTGGGGGGCAGGGAGCAGGGGCAGGGGGTCGCCCAGTGCCTGATAAAACATATCAGATACCTATACCAAGAGCATCAAAGGGTGAAGGATAAGAGATGAAATGGATAGGCCCTGATGTGGTGACCCATAGCTTTTTTTTTTTTTTTTTTTTGAGACAGGGTTTCTCTGTGTAGCCCTGGCTGTCCTGGAACTCACTCTGTAGACCAGGCTGGCCTTGAACTCAGAAATCCGCCTGCCTCTGCCTCCCAAGTGCTGAGATTAAAGGCGTGCGCCACCACCGCCCAGCAACCCACAGCTTTTGATCCCAGCACTCAGGAGGTAGAAGTGGGCCTGTGAGTTCAAGGCCAGCCTGGTTTACATAGTGATTTACAGGACAGTCAGAAGTATGTAGAAAGACCCTGTCTCAAAAAAAAAAAACCAAAACAATAACAACAAAAACCAAACCAAACAAACAAACAACAAAGACAGATGGATAGGCAGAACCCTCTGGCTCTCTCCACACCCTTCTCAGCTGCACAGGATCCTGTGGCCCAGCATCTGAAGCGGGAAAACTAATTCTTCAATGGTGATGGGGACTTCCCAAAAGCAATCACTGTATAAAGCGAGCTGTGCTTATATGTGCAGAGGCAGTGCGCATATTTGCCAAAGACTCCTGTGAACATCATCTAAAGGGCCTTTCCCCCTACCAGAAGTGGGGTGCAGGTAATGGGGAGACTTCCCTCAGTCTCTCCAACCCTATTCCTGGCATCAGGATCGCCCCTGAGGCTAAGCCATCAGAGTAAGTGACAGAGATAAAATAATTGACTCGGATGTGCATGACAGAGACTCTAGTTCCAAGCAGGCCCCAAAGTTCATGTCCCAGCCTGCTGTGCTGAGTAGCCTGCAGGTTCAGGGTGAGGCAATGAGAACTACAATGAAGGATGCTGCCCCCAAAGGGTGGGGCCAGAGCAGGTACTGGCACTGAGTTCTAGGAAGGACCTGGGACACTTGCACCTGACTTGCACAGAAAAGGCATATACCATAGAATTGGGATTTGAGGCCATATGTGTTCATAGGGAGCTAAAGTGGTTCATCAAGTATACCAATATCCTTATCTGGACCTTGACTAGTCTATAAAGAAGTTAGAACTGGAGCCTGGCTTTAGGCTTCCAGAGCAGTGGCTAAATGCTGCCCACTCATAGGCCCTGAGCACATGGCTTTCAGAGGAGTAACTGACTCAGAGCCACACAAGGTGAAACAGATCTGTACCACAGACAAACCTGAGCCTGTCCATTATACAGAGTCCCATCCCAGGGCTGATTTCAAACTCACAGCCACCAAGATGACCAGCTATGCCTCGAAGCCTCCCCTTCCACAGGAACAGGGAGTCAGAGCAAGCAGAGCGCCAGTCTCTCTCTGTCTCTTGTGTGTGTGTGTATCTGAGTTCACAAGGAAGTTAAGGGCTGCTGTCTTGCCAAACCCCTGTTTTGAGGTGGTAGGATATGGCTGAGGTAGGAGAGGTCTGTTGAGGCTGGCAGAGCAATGGCCCATACCAAAATGGACTGGCAGCTGCCACGAATGGGCAGCCCTGACAGGGCAGTGCACAGGATGAATGGGGAGCAGGGTTGAAAGAGGGGCTTGGGTTCCTGAGAACCTGCCTCCATGCTTAGGCATAATGCAGGTCCTGTTCTCGAGGCAGACAGGGGGCTATTCAACAGTCTCCTGTCCCTGCCAACTAGACCGGAAGGAGGGAGAGGAGCCTGTTGGATTCCCCAGAGACTGTGGTCTGTGTCTGGCGGTGTATCTGCAGCAGCACAGCACAGCAGGTGCTGTGGGACACACACACACCCTCCTCAACATCATACATACACCCAACCTTCTTCAGCACTTGTGCTAGGTGCTCCTGTGCTGCCTCCTCTGCCTGGGTGGAGAAGCAGGCCTGGTTGTCTCTGCAGGGTGTCACACTGAGAAGAGCCTTCAGGACAGGTTAGAGCATGAGAGCATGAGCACTTTTAAGAAACGTGCACAAGCAGCCACACAGAAATGAGGATGAGGACCCAAATGTCCCCAGGTCTAGGGCAGGTACAGTAGGCAGCATACCTTCTCTCACGGCCACAGGTGCTCCAATGTCTAGCTTAGGTTTGAGACGGAGTGGTCCTGAGTGATCAGAGTCACTTACCTGCCCTTGGCCCTGGTATCAGGCCTCTGCCCGTGGCTCACACAGGCACAGGCCGAAGCCCCTTTCCACCCAGGTGGCCCCAATCTTGCTTAAGAAGCTGTTCACAGTCGTCCTCATCTCCATCCCTCTGACAAGACCCTGCCGGTCTCCAGTTTCTAGCACAAATCCCTGGAATTACCAGGTGAGACCAGAGGCCACCCAAACTCACCCGAATCCGCGCTGGGGATTCGCTCCAGCCCCTTGCTCAGGGGCCGCTCGGACTCTGTGGGGCAGGGCGCCGCCTCCACCGGAACACATAATAGCTCAGGGTTCCTGGAGGTGCCACTGGGGCCAGCAGGAGCAGGGCGCGCACTCGGAGGCAGAGGCTTCCTCTCCAGGACAGTCCGCGGCTCATCGGCGGGTGCGAACATCAGGCGCTGCTGCAGGGACGACTGGTCCCCAGGCCGGGCCGCGACGCGTGCCTGATCCCGCGGACCGCCATCGGCGTTCAGCAGCGAGGTGCGCAAGCCCGCCACGAAACGCTCGAAGGTCAGGTAGCCATTGGCCGGGGCTACCTGGCGCAGGCCCTCGAGCACGCCGCAGGGCAGCTCGCGTGCGTCTGCACCTTGCCAGCGGGACTCGATCTCCCGCAAGTGCACGTAGCCGCGCTGCCGGTCGTCCAGGATGTCGAAGAGGGTGCGCAGGCTCTGGAGAAAGGCTCGCGGTAGCCCCTCCGTGCTAGGAGCGGGCGCAGCGTGCGACAGGCGGCCACGCTCGGCCATCGCTGCCACGGCCATGGGCGCCCAGCTTCCACCCGTGTCGGTCCCCGCAAGACCAGAAGGCAGAACCTGCAAGGCGACACGCGCTTCCCGTGGCGACAATAGCTGCTGTTTTTGAATGGAGAGCTGCTCGCCGCCGCGTCAGCTTTCATTAATATTCACAGCGGCTATTGGTCGAAACTGGCCCATCTGCTCCGGGATTGGCTCGGTAGCCACCAGTCCCAGTTTGATTTCTCCTGCAGTAGGGGCGGGCGCCCACACCACCCGCCCTGGAAGTGGGTCCCGGTAGACGGGACGAGAAACGGGTAGAACCAGCCAGAGTTCTTACCGCTGCTGCTGCCCACGATCCCCCTGCCTCCTCGTCCACCATTCCTCCTGCCTCCGTAGAGCCTTTTCTCTGGTTCACATGCGCTCCGCCTTCCCAGTCACGTATCTAAGGGGCGGGGCTTTGGGCCCTTCACAGATCTTGTACCCCAAGTAGCCTCACAGGTAAGGATAGAGTGTCTAGCCCCTCCTGCTCTCTTCGGTCCTTTACACTGAGGGTCCCCTGGCCCCAGGCGCCAATTGACTCTGGGGCTCCCTTCTCTTGCATTAAGAACGCCCCAAGAGGATTATAGGCTCCAGACAGTTGGGCGCTCTCCTTCACTGAGGCCTCTGTCCCTACAACTGCCAGCTCTACCTTTGGTCCTTTGGGACAGTCTGTCTTGTCCTGCCAACTATAGGACAAAGCCAGGTTGTCTTCTGTCCCCAGATGCCCATCCGGTGACCAGCTCCCTTGGTGCTCTGGTCCTGGTCCCCTGCTCTGGCCCTTTTTAGGGACATCTCTAGCCATCATTCTGGCCTTCATAGCCCTGGCCTAGCTCTGCAGTGGGACCCCTTGGCCCTTCTGATTCTAGGCCTTACCCTGCTGCATTCTTAACCCAGAAGCCAGTCTCAGGGCTGGCTGGGAGCACCCCCTAGAGGGAGATCCTTAGGATGCCTGCCCTCTCTGCCAACTCATTTGCCTGTTCTCTATGCCTACACCTGCTCACCTTCCCAAACTTCTGAATGTCACTGAAACAAATGTAGCCACTGAGAACAGCCCACCTGTTAATTGTTGCCTGTACTTTCTAAATACACTGAGAGACTCTTCCACAACGTTGTTGAATGCCTGCAGACAGACCCTTTAACTCAGGACTTCACCCCAGCCCATCTGGAAAGGCCTCTGGCAATAGGTCATGTGTCTCAGTCTGTGGAAGCAACTTCCCTGCCCAACTCCCCTGGTTCCACATTTCTAGGGGTTGCTCATTCAAAATTGTTTTTGTTTGTTTGTTTGTCTTGAGAGAGGGTCTTACTATGCAACCTTGGCAGGCCTGAAACTTGGTAGTAGACCAAGCTGACCTGGAACACACCTGATTAAAGGTGTGCTCTACCACATCCATCTCACCCAAAGTTGTGGTTCATTCATAGTAAGGTATTTTGGTGGGCCCAGAGTTCCATGGACCTTATCTACCCTTTTGGGGACGGACCTGGTCAAAGACCCTCTGATGTCTCACGTTTTAATTACCTAGTCTTACCTAGTCCTTAGGATGTCCATTCATGCTCCCTTTCTTCAAGGCCCTGGGCTCCGTGAAGAGGGCTATCCTCTGTGCTGATTGTTTGCTATGAACCCTGTGGACTTGGCTTAAGCACCTGCTTCCTCTGCCCCTGCCTCTAAATCTTCTTAGATGGTTTTACCTTACATGCCTGGCTGGAGTGACTGCTTACCATGAATTACTGTGATGTTTGGGAATAAAACAGAGCCATCCCAAGGCCTAGCATCAGTGTGAAATATAGACACTCAGTAGATAATAAGCATACAGGAATCTTTCTTTGGTGAGGGGATAGTGCAAATGCCATATTGCAGTGGAAAACCATGCTAGGATGGGGCTTTGGGGGTTCCTGGGACAAATGCATAGCTAGGTAGAGGAGTTACCACCTACATAAAGTGAAACCAATACTGCTCAGGACAGCAAAACAAGCGAGACTCAGCCCAGGACCCTGGTGAACTAAGGCTACTTGCAGAGAAGATAAGAGCCAATGGGTGCTAGGGAGGTTCATGAGTTCCAATCTCTGCCTAGGTAGTGGTAGGCAGCTAATGGCTGCTGGGGGAAGGGAGTCATATTCCTTAGCAATGAAGCTCTGCTCATATCAAGAACCTCCAAGTGACGTTCATGCTGACAATTCTGATTAAATGCAGTGGGACACACACACAATGGCATGAAAGAGTGAGGGGCCTTGTTAAGAAGAAGAAAGGGCTTTCGAGAAGGGAATACGAGAAGATCCTGCGGTAATATGATCAAAGTACGTTATATGCATATGAAGTTGTGAAAGCATTCATTTCAAAAAGATTAAAAAGGACATAAGAGCCTCTCATTGTCCAGAACCCAGGAGAAGGTAGCTGAAGCTGATCCTGGGTCTCTAGGCTTCCCTGTGACTGAGAGTGGAATCAGTGCTTGGCTCTGAGCTCAAGACAAAGGTAGGCAACCCCATGTCTTTTCTGGCCCCGTGGCTTTCAGTTTTCTGCCACCCCAGGGAACTTCCAGAATTGAAACCAGGGATTATGTTCTCACTGTGCCAACCACAAGAAGTGTAAAGGGGTGTGTATACAGGTTAGCAAGACTCCAAGGCCTCTTGATGTGGATTGCATGGTTCTGGAAAGCCAGCCCTGTTGCACAGTCTAGGCCTGCCCTAGGTTTTTCTGGTCTCCACTCTGGCCTTAGTCCTCAGCCCTTGACCACAAAATGTCAAAGGGGAAAGCCCTCCTGGCAGGCAACAGACAGGGTTGGGTCCCGCGGAACATTGCCAACCTCACAGTAATCTGTACCCTGGCCTGCCCAGGGAGGCACAGTCTTCTAGTCCTGGAAATGCTTTCAGGTATTCAAACCTTGGGAGTCTGACCAAGGAACTTGATTCCCACACCTTGAGGTCGAATTTAGGGGTCTATCCTGACTTAGGAGGTCCATAGGGCATGCCTGACCTGTCTCCCCAGAGGCCTCTTTACTTGCCTAGCCCTGAAGGTGATAATAGCTGTGGTGGACTATGGCCTGTGATGTGGAGCTTTTGATGCTCACCTGACTCCTGTCTGTCTGCTGTCCTCGCCTTCCACATATTTTCTGGAATTATCTTTCCATTGCATGGAAGTCGTACCAAGGCAGCCTATTTGCTCATTCATTCACTCATTCATTCAGCCAACACTCTCTGAACATTTTGCTGGGACCCAGTCATGCTGGTGCTTGGCTTGGGATCTAACACTCATTTGCTCAATAGACAAAGGTGTTCCCATGTGTCTTGCTATTCATGGCAGGTGACAGAGGGAGAGCAATGGATCAAAAACTACCCTGTCTCCTGAGTTTACTTCTCATGGAGTAGTCAGGCAGAGAATGTAAGAAAGTGCTGTGATGCCGGGCAGAGGTGGCTCACGCCTTTAATTCCAGCACTTAGGAAGCAGAGGCAGGCGGATTTCCGAGTTTGAGGTCAGCCTGCTCTACAGAGTGAGTTCCAGGACAGCCAGGGCTACACAGAGAAACCCTGTCTTGAAAAACCAACCACTGGGCTGGCGAGATGGCTCAGCGGGTAAGAGCACTGATTGCTCTTCCGAAGGTCATGAGTTCAAATCCCAGCAACCACGTGGTGGCTCACAACCACCCGTAATGAGATCTGACGCCCTCTTCTGGTGGGTCTGAAAACAGCTACAGAGAATTGCAGGCTGGAGCATGCGGGACCAGCAGAGGTCCTGAGTTCAATTCCCAGCAGCCACACACATGATGGCTCACAGCCATCTGTACAGCTACAGTGTACTCATATACATAAAATAAATAAATCTTTAAAAATCAATAAATAATAAAAAAGAAAGTGCTGTGACTGAGAAAGGGAGAAAAGCCATCCATTGCAAAGTCTCAGAGGCAAGGCTAGGCTGTGGCTATAGACTAAAATCCTTTCTGATCCAAGAGAAATTCCATCTGAAGTGTTTGTGGAAGCGACTGTGTGCTGAAGCTGCCTGCCTAAACATACCGGGCCTTAACACAAGTTAGTTAGCCTGTGTAGACCTGAGAAAGATGGTACTTTTTATTTTGGATCCTAAAGCACCACTTAAACTTTGTTTTCACCGGGTGGTGGTAGCACACGCCTTTAGTCCCAGCACTTGGAAGGCAGAGTCAGGAGGATTTCTGAGTTCAAGGCCAGCCTGGTCTACAAAACAAAACAAAACAAACAACAA
>JADRCD010188616.1:17903-48314 GCA_019843815.1 Montemys delectorum | reverse complement strand
CCACCACCACCCACGGTTGCATATTTCCATTCATTCTGCTGGCCCTCAGGCAGGGCTTGTCTCCTGTCCCCACCCCCAGTACCTAATTCTGTTCCCCTTTTCCCCTCCCCCTCCCCTTCCCTCTGCCTCCCATGATTGCTTTCTTATACCTCCCAAGTGTGACTCAAGCATTCTCACTTGGGCCCTTTGGCTTGTTAACCTTCTTGAGTTCTGAGGATTTCATCCTAGATGTTCTGTGGTTTTTTTATTTTTGTTTATCTCGTATGCCGTCTGGCTAATATACACTTATTAGTGAATACATACCATGCATGTTCTTTTGGGACTGAGTTACCTCACTCAGGATGATATTTTCTAGTTCCATCTATTTGCCTGCAAAACACATGATGTCCTCATTCTTAATAGCTGAGTAGTAGTCCATTGTATAAATAAACCACATTTTCTGTATCCATTCTTCCCTTGTGGGACATCTGGGTTGTTTCCACCTTCTGGCTATCACTGATAAGGCCACTATGAACATAGTAGAGCACGTGCCCCTCTGGTATGGTGGGGCATCTTTTGGGTATATGCCCAGGAGTGGTATAGCTGGGTCTTTAGGTAGATCTGAGAAACCTCCAGATTGAATTCCAGAGTGGTTGTACCAGTTTGCAATCCTACCAGCAGTGGAGGAGTGTTCCTCTTTCTCCACATCCTTGCATGTATGTGCTGTTGTTACCTGAGTGTTTGATCTTAGCTATTTTGATTGAGAATCTCAGGGTCATTTTGATTTTCATTTCCGTGATCACTAAGGACTTTGAATAATTCTTTAAGTGCTTCTCAGCCATTCGGGATTCCTCTGTTGTGGCTTCTGTTTAGCTCTGTACTCCGTTTATTTGATTGGGTGGTTTGGTTGTTTGGAGGTTAGTATCTATCCTAAATACAGAAAAACCTCAGGATCAGACTCTTAGTTTTTATACTGTTTTTTATTCTGTCTTTTTTTTTTAATTGGATATTTTCTTTATTTACATTTCAAATATTATCCCCTTTCCTGGTTTCCCTCCCTCCTGGAAACACCCTATCACATCCTCCCTCCCTCTGCTTCTGTGAGGGTGTTGCTCCACCCACCCACCCACCCACTCCCACCTCCCCACCCTGGATTCTCCTACACTTGATCATAGGACCAAGGACCTCTCCTCCTATTGATGCCTGACAAGGCCATCCTCTGCTACATATGCAGCTGGAGTCATATGTACTCCTTTGTTGATGACATAGTTTCTGGGAGTTCTTGGAGGTCTGGTTGGTTGATATTGTTGTTGTTCTTATGGAGTGGCAAATCCCTTCAACTCATTCAGTCCTTTCTCTAACTCCTCTATTGGGGGCCCCACACTCAATCTAATGGTTGGTTGTGAACATCCACCTCTGTATTTATAAGGCTCTGGCAGGGCCACTCAGGAGACAGCCACATCAGGCTCCTTTCAGCATGCATTTCTTGGCATCCACAATAGTGTCTGGGTTTGGTAACTGCATATGGGATGAATCTCCAGGTGGGACAATCTCTGGGTAGCCTTTCCTTCAGTCTCTGCTCAATACTTTATCTCCATATTTGCTCCTGTGAGTATTTTGTTCTCCTTCTAAGAAGGGCAAAAGCACCCACACTTTGGTCTTTCTTCTTATTGAAATTCATGTGGTCTGTAAATTATATCCTGGTTACTTGGAGCTTTTGGGCTAATATCCCCTCATCAGTAAGTACATACCATGTGTGTTCTTTTGCAATTGGGTTACCTCACTCAGGATGATATTTTCTAGTTCCATCCATTTGCCTAAGAATTTCATGAATTCATCATTTTTAATAGCTGAGTAGTACTCCATTGTGTAAATGTACCACACTTTCTGTATCCATTCCTCTGTTGAAGGACATCTGGGCTCTTTCCAGCTCCTGGCTATTATAAATAAGGCTGCTATGAATATAGTGGAGCATGTGTCCATATTATATGTTGAAGTATCTTCTGGGTATATGCCCAGGAGTGGTATAGCTCAGGTACTAAGGGTTATTTGGTTCTCTGGAGTCTAACTTCTTGAGTTCTTTGTATATATTGGATATCAGCCATCTATCAGATGTAGGATTGGTAAAGATGTTTTCCCTATCTGTTGGTTGCCTTTTGTCCTATTGACAGTGTCCTTTGCCTTACAGAAGCTTTGCAACTTTAAGAGGTCCTATTTGTCAGTTCTTGATCTTACATCATAAGCCATTGGTGTTCTCTTCAGGAATTTTTCCCTTGTGCCTATGTGTTCAAGGCTCTTCTCCATTTTCTTCTCTATTAAGTTTCAGTGTATCTGGTTTTATGTGGAGGTCTTTGATCCACTTGGACTTGAGCTTTGTACAAGGAGATTAGAATGGGTCGGGTCGATTTGCATTCTTCAACATGCTCACCGCCAGTTGAACCAGCACCATTTGTTAAAAATGCTGTCTTTTGGGGGCTGGTGAGATGGCTCAATGGGTAAGAACACTGACTGCTCTTCCAAAGGTCCTGAGTTCAGATCCCAGCAACCACATGATGGCTCACGGCCCTCTGTACAGCTACAGTGTACTCATATACATAAAATAAATAAATCTTTAAAAAAAATGCTGTCTTTTGGGCTGGAGAGATGGCTCAGTGGTTAAGAGTACTGACTGCTCTTCCAAAGGTCCTGAGTTCAAATCCCATCAACCACATGGTGGCTCATAACCATCCGTAATGAGATCTGATGCCCTCTTCTGGTGTGTCTGAAGACAGCTACAGTGTACTTACATATAATAAATAAATAAATAAATAAATAAACAAATAAATAAATCTTTAAAAATACTGGATCGTATGTAGTGTGTGTGTGTTTGTGTGCATGTGTTTAAAAAAAAAATGCTGTATTTTTTCCACTGGATGGTTTTAACTCCTTTGTCAAAGATCAAGTGTCCATAGGTGTGTGGGTTCATTTCTGGGTCTTCAGTTCTATTCCATTGATCTTCCTGCCTGACTCTGTACCAATACCATGCCGTTTTTTGTTTTTTTGTTTTTTGTTTTTTTTTTATCACTATTGCTCTGTAGTACAGCTTGAGATCAGGGATGGTGATTCCCCCAGAAATTCTTTTATTGTTGAGAATAGTTTTTGCTATCCTGGGTTTTTTGTTATTCCAAATGAATTTTCAAATTGCTCTTCTAGCTCTATAAAGAATTGAGTTGGAATTTTGATGGGATTGTATTGAATCTGTAGATTGTTTTTGACAAGATGGCCATTTTTACTATATCAATCCTGCCGATCCATGAGCATGGGAGATATTTCCATCTTCTGAGATCTTCTTCAATTTCCTTCTTCAGAGGCTTCAAGTTCTTGTCATACAGATCTTTTACCTGCTTGGTTAGAGTCACACCAAAATATGTAATATTATTTGAGACTATTGTGAAGGGTGTCATTTCCCTAATTTCTTTCTCAGCCTGTTTATCCTTTGAATAGAGGAAGGCTACTGATTTGCTTGAGTTAATTTTATATCCAACCACTTTGCTGAAGTTGGTTATCAGCTTTAGGAGTTCTTTGGTGGGATTTTTGGGGTCAGTTAAGAATACGAACATATCATCTGCAAATAGTGATATTTTGACTTCTTCTTTTCCAATCTGTATCCTTTTGACCTCCTTTTGTTGTGTAATTGCCATAGCTAGAACTTCAAGTACTCTGTTGAATAGATAAGGAGAGAGTGGGTAGCCTTGTCTAGTCCCTGATTTTAGTGGGATTGCTTCAAGTTTCTTCATTCAGTTTGATGTTGTCTACTGGTTTGCTGTATATTGTTTTTACTATGTTTAGGTATGGGCCTTGAATTCCTGATCTTTCCAAGACTTTTAATATGAAGGGATGCTGAAAGTTGTCAAAAGCTTTTTCAGCATCTAATGAAATGATCATGTGTTTTTTTTCTTTGAGTTTGTTAATGTAGTGGATTACATTGATGAATTTCTGTATATTGAACCATCCCTGCATCCCTGGGATGAAGCCTACTTGATTGTGGTGAATAATTATTTTGATGTATTCTTGGATTCAGCTGGCAAGAATTTTACTGAGTATTTTTGCATCAATGTTCATAAGGGATATTGGTCTGAAGTTCTCTTTCTTTTTTTGTTCTTTGTGTGGTTTTGGTATCAGGGTAATTGTGGCTTCATAGAATGAATTTGGTAGTGTACCTTCTGTTTCTATTTTGTGGAATTGTTTGAAGAGTATTGGTATTAGGTCTTCTTTAAAGGTCTGATAGAATTCTCCACTAAACCCATCTGGTCCTGGGCTTTTTTTTTTTTTTTTTTTTGGTTGGGAGACTATTAATGACAGCTTCTATTTCTTTAGGGGTTATGGGACTGTTTAGATGGTTTATCTGATCCTGTTTTAACTTTGGTACCTTGCATGTATCTAGAAAATTGTCCCTTTCATCCAGATTTTCCAATTTAGTTGAGTATAAACTTTTGTAGTAGCACCTGATGATTTTTTGAATTTCCACGGTTTCTGTTGTTATGTTTCACTTTTCATTTATGATTTTATTAATTTGGATACTATCTTTGTGCCCTCTGGTTAGTTTGGCTAAGAGTTTATCTATCTTGTTGATTTTCTCAACGAACCAACTCCTGGTTTGGTTGATTCTTTGTATAGTTCTTTTTTTTTTTTTTTTCTATTTGGTTGATTTCAGCCATGAGTTTGATTATTTCCTGCCATCTACTCTTCTTGGGTGTATTTGCTTCTTTTTGTTCTAGAGCTCTCAGGTTTACTGTCAAGGTGTTAGTGTAAGCTCTCTCTTATTTTTTTTTTTTTGTTGTTGTTTTTTTCTTTTTCTTTGGATGCACTTAGTGCTATAAGTTTTCCTCTTAGCACTGCTTTCATTGTGTCCAATAAGTTTTGGTCTGATGTGTCTTCATTTTCATTAAATTCTAAAAAGTCTTTAATTTCCTTAATTTCTTCCAGGGCCAAGTTATCATTGAATAGGTCATTGTTCAGTTTTCATGAGTATGTGTGTTTTCTATTGTTTTTGTTGGAATTTAAGACCGGCCTTATTCTGTGGTGATCTGATAGGGTGCATGGGATTATTTCCATCTTCTTGTATCTGTTGAGGCCTCTTTGTGGCCAATTATATGGTCAGTTTTGGAGAAGGTACCATAAGGGTGCTGAGAAGAAGGTATATTCTTTTGCTTTAGGATGAAATGTTCTATAAATATCTGCTAGATCCATTTGGTTCATAACTTCTGTGAGTTTCACTGTGTCTCTGTTTAGTTTCTGTTTCCATGATCTGTCCATTGCTGAGAGTGGGGTTGAAGTCTCTCACTATTATTGTGTGGGGTACAATGTGTGCTTTGAACTTTAGTAAAGTTTCTTTTATGAATGTGGGTGCCCTTGCATTTGGAGCATAGATGTTCAGAATTGAGAGTTCATCTTGGTGAATTTTTCCTTTGACCAGTATGACGTGTCCTTCCTTATCTTTTTTGATATAACTTTTGGTTGAAAGTAGATTTTATTTGATATTAGAATGGCTACTCCAGCTTGTTTCTTGGGACCATTTGCTTGGAAAATTGTATTCCAACCTTTTACTCTGAGGTAGTGTCTGTCTTTGTCACTGAGGTGGGTTTCCTTTATACAACAAAATGTTGTGTCCTGTTTACATATCCAGTCTGCTAGTCTATGTCTTCTTATTGGGGAACTGAGTCCATTGATGTTAAGAGATATTAAGGAAAAGTCATTGTTACTCCCTGTTATTTTTGTTGTTAGAGGTGGCATTATGTTTGTGTGCCTATCTTCTTTTGGGTTTGTTGAAAATGACTTTCTTGCTTTTTCTAGGGTGTAGTTTCCCTCCTTGTGTTGGTGTTTTCCATTTATTATCCTTTGTAGATAATAAGTGATTATTATCTACAAAGATATTGTGTAAATTTGGTTTTGTCGTGGAATATCTTGCTTTTTCCATCTATGGTAATTGAGAGTTTTGCTGAGCATACTAGTCTGGGCTGGCATTTATGCTCTCTTAGAGTATGACATCTGCCCAGGATCTTCTAGCTTTCATAGTCTCTGGTGAGAAGTCTGGTGCAATTGTGATAGGTCTGCCTTTATATGTTACTTGATCTTTTTCCCTTACTGCTTTTAATATTCTTTCTTTCTTTAATGCATTTGATATTTTGATTATTATGTGATGGGAGGAATTTCTTTTCTGGTCCAGTCTATTTGGAGTTCTGTAGATTTGTCGTATGTTCATGGCCATCTCTTTCTTTAGGTTAGGGAAATTTTCTTCTATAATTTTGTTCAAGGTATTTACTGGCCCTTTAAGTTGGGAATCTTCACTCTCTTCTACACCTATTATCCTTAGGTTTGGCTTTCTCATTGTGTCCTGGATTTCCTGGATGTTTTGGAAGCTTTTTGCATTTTTCATTTTCTTTGACTGTTGTGTTGATGTTTTCTAAGGTTTCTTCTGCCCCCGAGATTCTCTCTTTTATCTCTTGTATTCTATTGGTGATGCTTGCATCTATGACTCCTGATCTCTTTCCTAGGTTTTCTATCTCCAGGTTTGTCTCCCTTTGTGATTTCTCTATTGTTTCTGTTTCCATTTTTAGATTTTGGATGGTTTTGTTCAATTCCTTCACCCATTCATGTTTTCCTGTAATTCTCTAAGGGATTTTTCTGTTTCCTCTTTAAGGTCTTCTACCTGTTTACCTGTGTTCTTCTGTATTTCTTTAAGGGAGTTATTTATGTCCTTCTTAAAGTCCTCCATCATCATCATGAGAAGTGACTTTAGATCCAAATCTTAGGTGTGATGGTGTATCCAGGACTTGCTATGGTGGGAGAATTGGGATTTGATGATGCCAAGTACCTTTGGTTTCTGTTGCTTCTGTTTTTATGCCTGCCTTTTGCCATCTGATTATCTCTAGTGCTCTTTGCCCTCGATACATCTGACTGGGACCTGTCCTACTGGTGATCCTGGTTGTGTCATAACTCCTCAAAGTCAAGCTGTCTCTGTGATCCTGAGATTCTGGGTGTGTCAGACTTCCTGGGAGTCAAACTGCCTCCGAGACCCTGAGATCCTGGTGTTGACCAATCTCCTGGGCTTCTGTGATCCTGTGATCCTGGGTGTGCTAGAGTGCCTGGGAGTGGAGCCTCCTCTGGGAGCTGTGGGATTGGTTTGCACCCAAGGTAAACCAGGGCTGACTGGAAGGAACCTAAGCCACTGGTAGGGCAGGGTTCCTGGGTCCTGGATCCTGCTGGTCTCAGTTACTCCTGGTGGTGTTGGAACAGATGTTGTTTTCTACTCACCCCTGATCTTAAGATCCTGGGCATCATGCTAGAACATCTGGGAGTGAAGCTTCCTCTGGGGGCTGTGGGGCTGGCCACAGAGTTCCTGCCCAAGGTAAACCAGTGCAGACTGGAAGGCAGAGTCAGACCCTTTTTTTTTTTTTTTAAATTATTAGATGTTTTCTTTATTTACATTGCAAATTTTATCCCCTCTAAAAGTCCCTCTGTCCCTGCTCACTAACTCACCTGCTCCTGGCTTCCCTGTCCTGGCATTCACCTACCCTGGGGCATCGAGCTTTTCCAGGATCAAGGGCCTTTCCTCTCATTGATGTCCCACAAGGCCATCCTCTACTACATATGTGGCTGGAGCCATGGGTCCCTCCATGTGTACTCTTTGGTTGGTGGTTTAGACCCTGGGAGCTCTGGGAGTGCTGGTTGGTTCATATTGTTGTTCCTCCTTTGGTGCTGCAAATCTTTTCAGTTCCTTGGGTTCTTTCTCTAGCTCCTCCATTGGGGACTTTGTACTCAATCCAATGGATGACTGTAAGCATCCATTTCTGTATTAGTCAGGTACTGGCAGAGCCTCACAGGAGTCAGCTATATCAGGCTCCTGTCAGATCAGACTCTTTTTTTGTTCCAAGCTTTTTATTAGAAATCATAGATTTCCACACACAAAACAATACATACAAGTTTCTCAGTTATAACTACAGAGATTCAGAAAGCCTAGATTGTATTTTTAGATTTGCATGACGATTTTTAGATTTACTGAGACCAGAACTCAAACCTCTCTATTCCAGCTGCAGAGTTTTTGTCCATGATGATAAACAAAGCTTTTGGTTTTGTTTTGTTTTGTTTTGTTATTTAACAATTTTTGATTATGAGTATGTAAGTGTAGGGTGTGGGAATGGATGCACAGTGTCCTTGGAAGCCAGCAGAGGGTGTCAGATTCTCTGTAGCTGGAATAACTGGCAGCTGTGAGTAGGACATGGGTGTCAGAAACTGAACTCTGACCTTTTAGAAGAGCAGCAAGCACTTGTAACCACTGAATGGTCTCTCTAGCCACTGATGAAGTTTTGAGAATGCAGAAAAAGTTAGAAAATTATAGAAGAGATGATCTACACGATTGTGTTAGTTCATTTAGGATGTTGTAACAAGACATATTTCACTGGGTACTTGCAAGCAAATCTATTCATTGTGATTCTGAAGGCTGCTTAGTCCAAGATTAAGGTGCCAGTCGATTCAATGTCTTTTGAGTTCCATTTCATGTAGACAATGGCACCTTGATACCATGCTTTCCTATAGCAGAAGAGGTACAGAAAGGTCTCTGTGGTCCCCAGATCAGGTTTTCTTTTCTTTTTCTTTTTTTTTTTTTGAACTCTACCTTTACTATTTTTTTGAAAAGAATGTTTATTTCCCTCCCCCCTTTTATTTTTAGTAGATATTTACATGTCATACAATATCTCCTTTCCCGGTTTCTCTTCCAAAAAAAAGAAAAAATAAAAACCCTGTTTCCTTCCCCCTCTCCCTGCTCACCAACCCACCTTCTCCCACTTCCTGACCCTGGCATTCCCCTACACTGGGGCATAGAACCTTCAAAGGACCTAGGGCCTCTCTCCTCCCATTGATGACCGACTAGGCCATCCTCTGCTATAACATGCTGCTGGAACCATTAGTCACACCATGTGAGTGACTTTCTAAGGTGGGACCAGCTGGGAGGCCCAGGCCACATTAAGTGGCAGAGCAGCTGGGACAGGGTCCTTTCTACCTCCATCTACAACTAGGAGGGACGGCCTGATGCACAGCCCTCTCTGCACCTTTTCTGCAAGCAGAGAGCTTGTCTCCTAGCAGATCAGACTCTTATTTTTGTAACTTTCATTTATTAAAAGATTCTTTTAAATCTGTTCTGAAATGTTGGAAGCTGAACTGTACAAGCTCCTGCCACCCACCTTCCAGTACACTTTTGAGGATATTTTTTAAGGGAAAATTATCAAGATGATACTTTTGTGGAACAAGGTAGGACAGAGTCAGCTCTTCAGGCCTCAGTGGCAGCTTGACCAAAGCTGGCCTTGTAGAGTAAGCATGAAGTCTAGAGAACTGGCTCCTCCTTTCGTGAGAAAATTCATTCATGTTCTTTTTAGTGAAAAAGTCTAAATTAATATACAACAGCCTCCATTTATGATGCTCCCTGGCATCTTCTTAAATTACAGGTTGAAGGCAGCTCCCTCTTTCATGGCCAGTTTTAGCAGACAAAGGGATATAGATACATATATGTGTTATACATATTTTATAAAGGTAAAATATATACATATCTTATATATGTATATATACATATCTGGGGGCAAGGGAAAGAGAAGAGGATCAGACTCTTTTTCCTTTTTATTAGATATTTTATTTACATGTCATATGATTTCTCCTTTCCCAGTTTCCCCTCCAAAACAAAACAAAACAAAACAAAAACAAAAACAAAAAACAAGAACAAACCCCTGTTGCCTCCCCCCTCCCCCTGCTTGCCAACCCACCCTCTCCCACTTATTGGCCCTGGCATTCCCCTGACAGTGGGACACAGAACCTTCACAGGGCCAAGGGTCACTCCTCCCATTGATGACCGACTTTGCAATCCTCTACTATACACATGCTGCCAGAGCAATCAGTCCCACCTTGCGTACTTCTTGGTTGGTGGTTAAGACCCTGGGAGCTCTGAGGGTACTAGTTAGTTCACATTGTTGTTTGTCCTAAGGGGCTGCAAACCCTTCAGCTCCTTTGGTCCTTTCTCTAACTCCATCATTGGGGGAGGATCAGACTCTTAAGTGGCAATTTACCCTTTAAAACGGAGGGAAGCTGCAAAAAGTGCTGTCCAGGGTCCTGCTCGTTGGCAATGGAAACCTGGCTGTGGCTGGCTGCTCTGCTCTGTTCTGAGTCTAGAGACTTAAGGCTGCAGCCAATCCATCAGTGACTGGCTGTGCTCCTGTCTGAAGCAGTATGTGCCTCTCCCTCTGCAGACTTGCTCTGAGCTTCGTTCTGCTGTTTGCTCAAGGCTAGCACGTACCCTGTTCTCAGTGCACTCACCTCCTCCACACAGGTCCTGCCCCTCAGGTCTCAACCTTCCTACCCTGCACTTAGTCACTCTCTCCCTACCCTTAATACCCCCTCCACTCCCACAAATAGCCTTTCTTTGAAGTGCTTTCCCTGTAGCTACTCACTACTACTTCATCCACAGAGCTTTGGCAGCACTCCCAGGGCAGAGCTTGAACTGTTTCAATTCACAGGCACAGATGCCTTGCAGAACTTTCATATCGGGTTTCCAGCCATCTTCCCAAATGGCGTCCAGAGCATTCCCACTGAATACCACCCAACGAGCCACCCAAGAGGAAAATGCTTGGCTGAGCCCTTGCTGAATGCTCATTTGCCATGTCACGAATTATATTATTGATTCAGGGTCTCATCATGTAACTCTTGCTGGCCTGGAACTCACTTCGTAGATCAGGCTCAACTTGAACCCAGAAATTTACATGCCTCTTCCTCCCAAGAGCTGAATATTAAAAGCATGCACTACCATACCTGGCTAGGTTTTCAGAGTTCTGGAATGGTTTGTTCTATAGCTTTATTTAATAGCCCCTGACAATCTTTCGCAGATAACTACTGAGCCATTTTATCACATGAATCTTTTTAGTTTTATCTTCAATAGCCTTATGTCCCTTCAGAATGAAGCAACCTCCTTCTGTAACAGGAGTCTACAGAGTACTCATTGCAGAACTGTATTTCCACATCTACCTAAATCAGTGGTTCTCAACTACTCAGAGGTTACTTAAAATGCTCACTCCTGTGGAGATTTTCCCTAATATTCTTGTTCATTGATTCTAGTATGAAGTGTATATAAAATTACATTTAAAGACACAAGTGACTTTGACATTGTCAGTACTTAGCACACAAATGGAAGCCATTCTAATAGAATAAGCTAGAGCACAGGTATGAACTAAGCCAGGACTGTGGCAAACCAAGGCTTGTGGATCTTTAGTCCTGTGCTAGATAATTTAATGTCTTACTTCCCCTCCACTCCATCCTCATCCTCAATCAAGAAAATCCCTCTATAAGATCTAGCTATAGCACATTTTCTTAGTAATTAATGCATGAGTGCCCAGTCCATTGTGGGCAGGTGGCCCTGGGTTCCATTAGAAAGAAATATGAGCAAGCCATCTTGAGCCAAGCCAGTAAGGAGCACACCCTTGTGGCCTCTGCATCCACTGCCTCCAGGTTCCTGCCCTGTGTGAGGACCTCTCCTCCCTGCTTTGATGATGAATCGTTATATGACAATGAGAAAAATAAACCCTTCCCGCCACAAGTTGCTTTTGGTGGTGTGGTGTTTCATCACAGCGATAAGTAACACTAGCTGGGACACGTCCCATCATCAAGTTCAGTTCTCTATTTTCCAGGTTTTTAAGCTTCATAGTCAATAAAAACACGACACTTGTAGCATTTTGTGTGCTTTGCTTTATTTTCTCAACCTCTTTGTGAAACCCAACACACATTTTACAGAGACATGTGCAACCTATCCCTACTGGAATGCAGCTCAGTGCTTCTGGACATAGTGAATGCAGTTCAGTATTTCTTACAAGTTAAAGACTTTGCCACTTGGAAGTTAGGGCTTTAAATTTTTTACAGGCACATGAGGTTCTTCAGAAGTACCGCCACCAGCACCCACTTTCTGTACTAGGACACTCCGGCTTAATGACCAGATGTGGGTTACTGATGCTTATGTCGAGCAGAAGCTTCTTGGCTTTCTTCTTGAATATGTCCTTTTTGTCCAACCTGAGAAAATAAATGAGCATCTTTTCTACCTTCTAAAACTTCAGGAGAGGAAACCAACCTTTGCTAATATAGGGAATTTAACACTGATGAGGAGCGGGACTTCAAGATATGGTGAAGGAGATGCAGCAAAGGGAAGTGGCATATTACCAAGGGCCGCTAGGAGCCTCTGCTCAGGACGAAAGCGACCAACACACTCTTGTTAATTAGACTGGGCACTGTGTCAGCCTCAGGTCTTAGAGATCCTTGGAATAGCCTCAAGAACAGATTTTTATCAATCAATCCACTTTACAGATCACTTTTAGATACTAGCAAATATCCAAAGTTAAACAGAGGTGGGGCCTGAACTCAAACCGAGGTAGTTTGGTTCCAGATCAATCTATCAAAGGGCAGCAGATTGATTCTGATGGCATCAATGAAAGAATGGGTACCTAAATCCCTCAACATAGGACATAGTCCCTATGAGAATCAATTCAAGACTTACGCTAGCAATTCCATTTTGCATGTCGGAGACCTCAAGACTTTACATAAATTCATAATTGATTCATCATCAAAGGCATTCTGCATTAAGTTCATTTGTATCACACTTTGGTTGTTAGATAAGAGACCTAAGAGATCCTGACAGCAACCAGGGGTTAAACCACAGTTTTCCAATCTACAGGGAAGAGAAACAAAAAGACAAATACTTTATTTTATGGCATAGGACATGCACTTAGGAGATCTGTGAGCTTTGGAAGATAATCTTAGAAATTAAAAAAGACATGAATATAGCTAGAGTGAATTCATGAACTACAGGGAATCACATAATTAGAAATTTATGGGTTAAATATATCCCCTTCTGACATGAATTACAATTCATAATTACAAGTCCATGGAATTATGTAAGCATAATACTATAAAATAGCTAGAGATGTGTGTGTCTGTCTGTTAACATATGTGCCACTGAATACATTATGAGGTCAGAGGACATCTTTGTGAAATCCATTCACTACCTCTAAAGCCTTTTAAGGGAATACAGGTATCAAACTCTATTTGCATAATGTGGTAAGCCCCGTTACTTACTGAACCATCTCACCAGCCCCAAGCAATTAAAATCTTGATCTAAGGATAAACTAAAATATATAAACAGAAGATTTTAGAAACTTGGTTACTGAGTCCTTAAAAAGCAAGAAATAACAAGGCTTCAAGCACAGGGTCATTTATGTAAACACACACCCAGGGGCCAGGGGAGACTGTCCAGTAGGTGCCTTAAACCAGGGCTCAGATTGCTGTGCTAAAATACGTAACAAAAAGCAATTTGATGATGAAAGGGATTTTTTTTTAGATCTTAAACTTCCATATCACACTGGAGGAAATCATGCGTAGAGGCGTGTGCATGCCACAGTGCCGAGACCATGTGTGGTGGTCAGAGGAAAGCTTTCAAGAATTGTTTCTCTCCTGGTTCTAAGGATCTAGGACTGAATGAACATGAGCATATAGAAAAGACAGGAGATTACAAGCTCCGTGAGAACTTGGCATTTCTACAGAAACATGACTGGTAAAGTCCTCTATTTTTTATTTTATTTTATTGATTGATTGATTGATTGATTGAGAGAGACAGGATTTCTCTGTATAGCCCTGGCTGTCCTGGATCATTCTGTAGACCAGGCTGGCCTTGAACTCAAAAATCCTCCCAAGTGCTGGAATTAAAGGCATGTGCCACCACTGCCTGGCTCCTCTATTTTATATGAAACATTAATTCAAGGACAACTGGAATATCTTAACAATGACAGAACTAAAGGAGGTGAAGGTGAAAAGGTGAAGATGATTCTATAGCAAAGGGCATACAAAATACAGACCCATATATTTGAAATTCTGATCCTTATTTCTCTCATTTCTCAAAGTAACTTATCGTCTATAGCACCATTTGCTTTTTGTTCTCCACATCTTTCTCTTCAACCACTTTTTTTTTTTGTAGTAACAGAAAACTGAACTCACCCTAGCCTCTGAATGTGACAGTTTGGATTTCTTAAAGCATCACACAGAATGTTCAGACCAGCATCATCCAAGATGTTGTGCCCAAGGTCTAGGTTCCACAAGTTTGAGTTGTTCATAAGAACAGAAGCCAGATCACCGCAAGCCTTACTCGTGAGAATACAGCCCATCAACCTATAGAAAACACATGAGAGGAGGAAAGAGCTCTTTAGTAGCAAGACTGAGCTAAATTCTTCCAGGAGGGTTGCCCAGGCAGTTAAACCTCTTTTTATATGTATTAGTACAACCCAGGATATAACTGAGGTGGCTTAATATCAATAGAAACAGAATTTCTAAATGAGCAGAAGAAACCAATGTATGAATAGTTGTCTCCCATAAACAAAGTTGAGTGCATATTAGTTTTTTAAAAGCATTTTCGATTTCCCCCCCAGGTATTTAAAAGTATATATGTATGAGTGTTTTACTTGCATGTATGTATATAACATACACTCCCAATATCCAGAGAAGTCAGAAAACTAGGCTCAGTCCTCCCTGTACTGGAGTATAGACAGTTGTGAGCCACCACATGGGTGCCGGGTTCAAACTCTGGTCCTTTGTCAGAGCAGCCAGTGTTCTTAACCTTTGGGACATCTATCCAGGCATTAATAATTCTTTTAAAATGGATATACTTCACTCATGCTGCTGGGCATTGGTGGTGCATACCTTTAAACACAACACTCGGGAGGCAGAGGCAGAGGTGGGCAGATCTTTTCGAGTTTGAGGCCACCCTGGCCTACAAAGAGTTCCAGGACAGCTAGGCCTGTTACTCAGAGAAACCCTGTCTCAGAAAAAAAAAAAAAATGGATGAGGGGGGGGGGGGTGTTTTTTAGATCTTAGGTTTTTTTTGGGGGGGGGGCGGGGGGTTGGTGGTGTTGTTTTTCAGTTTTCTTCGAGACAGAGTTTCTCTGTGTAGCCTGGCTGTCCTGGAACTCATTCTGTAGACAGGCTGGCTTCAGAAATTTCACCTGCCTCTGCCTCCCAAGTGCTGGGATTAAAGGCGTGCACCACCACCGCCTGGCTTAGAACTTAATTCTAACTACCGAAAAAAATGGCATTGGCTTCCCAGAGGCTATGAAGGTGACAACAAACTTGTGTATTAAGGAGAGAAGGCAGGCTAAGCAAAGTCCTTAGATAAACTGGTCTCTTAGAAATTGTTTTTGTGGTTACAGGAAAGGCATTGGCTTGTCCTTATCAAGTTGAGTAAAGATCAAAGAAATTCAGAGTAACACATATATATATCTTGTCCTGAAGGATGTGGATGGGTGCTTAGATGTTACAATAAACTCAGTTGGGAGTTGTTACCAAATAACTGAAAATAAGGCACTTCAAGTGTCCAGGGTGAGGCAGAGCATTATGGTAGTAGGGTGTGGCAGATAATATGCCAACTTAATGTCAGGCTAAGAAGCAGGAAAGGGAAGGAAAGTACAGGGGTGGGGGATGTGGCAGCCCTCACAGTAGCTGGCTTCCATCACATCCCCAGAGAGGCTCTGGATAATGAAGATTTTCAACATCTAAACTTTTTGGGGAACATTCTAAATTCAAACTGTAACAGCTTTCATGACTCAATCCAGTCAGGACAACACTTTTGGGTATGCCAAGAAGCTGAAAGGTAAAAGTTGAAGAAATGCTGGGAATTTTAGGGCTGCAAAAATGTCTCAGTGGTTAAGAATATTGTCTACTCTTCCAGAGGACCTAGGTTCAATTCCTAGTGTCCACATGGATGCTCACAATTGTCTACAACTTCAGTTCCAGGGCTCAAAACACTCTGCCTTTCATGGATACCAGGCATACATGTGGTGCACAGACATACATGCAGGCAAAACTTCCATACCCAATAAAATAAAAATAAATCTATATGCAGGATTTATATCTCTAAGGACTCAATCATGAAAAGATCTAGCCGCCAAGTAGGCTAAGACTGCTGACATCTCAGTCTTATTTCACTTTGGACTTAATATTTATATGGTGAATTACTAAATATCCTAAGTCATTAAAGTAATTCACAAGATAATTTAAAGTAGTTAAAGATTTTCTGGAATATCACCAAGTGAAAGGGTACCTCAGTCTTGTCCATACAATTATCACAGATCATGTATTTAAGCCAGGCATATTCTTCCGTTCTTATGAAGAAAGCTCAGGAATGAAAATGGCTACTTTTAAAACTGGACTTTAGGGCAAGATAGTGGTATCTCCCTGCTCCCAGTGCTCAAACAGTCAAGGAAGGTGGTGACTTCTAAGCTAGTCTTGCTGCTCAGCGAGGCCCTGTCTCAAGACTAAAAAAACTAGCTGAAAAATTAACTGGAAAAGGGATCCTGAGAATCAAAGTAGACATCTCAAGAGAGGTGGGAATAGGAAATGGAGGAAGGAGAGGGCATTGGGGAGGTCAACAAAGGGAAGAAAAAAATGAATACAGAATATAATGACATATACATATGGAGATGAACTCCATCACTTTGTATGGAAACAAAAAAAATTAAATTATACGATTAAAAAGAAAAATATATGTTATATTATAATAACACAAAACCCTTCAGTTTCTTTGAATATTAGCCTAACAGGAAAACTAGTTTAAATATAAACCTGGAAATGGAAAGATGGTTCAGTGGTTAAGAGTATTATCTGTTCTAGAGGGTCCAGTTTAATTACCAGCATTTGCATGGAGGCTCACAACTGTCTATGTCTCCAGTCTCAGGGAATCTAGAACCTTCTTCTGGCCTTCATGGGAACCAGGCATGCACATGGTACACAGGCCTCTATTCAGGAAAACCACCCATACTTACAAAATAAAATGATAATTAAAAAAATTAAATACCTTTTGGGAAAACGAATAAACCTGAAAGGAAAACTAGCAGAGGAATTTCAGCCTTGTGGATGTAGCCAATAGACAACAGATCAGGGCACAATCAAAAACTAAAATGACTCCTGTTCAGCCAGATGCCTCTGGATCCTTTATCTGAGGGAAGCAGATTAATGCTAGCCATAGTAATTGTGGGTTTTGATGATGTTTTAAACCAAACAGGTTTCTTTGGCTCGTCTCCACCAGAATGAGAGAAGAGTCAGGTCCTATTTCTCAGTTCATCATCTCTCCCTTGCCCTCCAAGACTGTCCGTGGTTCAAAGGACACAACACTAGAGTGATGGAAAACCTACTCCAACTCCTGAAGACTGCAGTTTGGCTGCTGAAGGTACTGGCACAGAGGCTTTATCCCATTATCTGCAAGCCTGTTAAGTCCCAGGTCCAGGTGTGTCAAGCTCCTGTTCTTCAGCAGAGCTGTGGCGAGATACTCACTCCCAACCGGGGTGACACGGCAGCACCTAAGCCTACAAAGAAGCACAGTATGAGCAAAGCGGGAGTCCGTCCGTCCATCTCACGTCTGTTCAACACCCCATCTCAGGGCAGGCTTCCTCCAGCCAGCCTGTCCCCTTCACGACTCAAACTTAAAAACTAGACTCTCACTCTTCAGAGCCAATCCCAATGCCTGTCCACTTCCAATTTTCTAAAGCAGGGTCCCGCTTTGCAACACAGGTTGAACTACCCAGGATGGGTTTGACGCACAATTCTTCTGCCACAGTCTCCCTCGTTCTAGAATCACGGGCATGATCCACCATGCCTGGCTCAGCTTTCCATACTATAAATCAAATGGGAATCTTTTGTTTTCTTAAAAATGTATACAGTCCACTCTTGCAAAAGTAGTTACATAGAACAGAGAAACAGGCATGAGGACTATAATAGGAATAAGCAAAGTCTGTATTCTTTGTATGTGACAGTGGTGTTTTAAATCAGTAATTTAATAATTTTGGTACAACATGCCTTATATATGGGGAGAAATAAGTATAACCATTACAAAAATAAACTTGGAAAACTAAATATGTAAATGTTAAAATTCAGGATAAATTTGGGATAATATGTGCTAAAAGCATTAAAATTTATAAGATGGCAAAATTACATTTTAAAAAGATATTTCTAGAAATGAGAAGTTTTAGGAGTTATAAGACAGAATGACTTACAAAAAATGTAAACATCTGGGCAGAGTATGTAGTAAATGCCTGTAATCCAAGTACTTGGAAGGCTGAAGTAGGAGAATTTCCAAGTCTGGACCAGCCTAGGCTACATAGCAAGTTCAAAGCTAGCCCAAGCAACACAAGATCATATCAAATTATTTCAAAATTTCATAATATGGAAATGATCATACAGGAAGTTATAAGTAAAGCAACAAGATAGAAAAATTATCTATAGTATATAAAAGTATGCACAGTAATAATATTCAGGTATGACTTTTATAACAGAAAACATCCAGGAGAAACTGGAGCCTTTGAGGAAGCAATTCCTAACATATGAAAACCCCTAAATATATGAAAACATGCTCAAAAAATCATTTAAAAGTTGTGGCTTTTAAAGATTTTAATAGTGTGTGTACCTCTATGGATATGCACATGCATTCATTCTAAGCTAGATTATGCTGGGAAATGAAAGCAAACACTCACACAAGGCTCTGTAGAGTGCACTGTGGATGCTTCAATGTATAGCTGAGCAGCTCTATCCCTTCATCTTCCAAGATGTTGTCAGCCAAGCACAAATGTGTCAGCCTCTTGCTTTTGGTGACAGCCGAGGAAAGAACTTCACAACCAACTTTTGTGAGGCCACAGCTTGCTAAGCTGAAGCAGAAACAGATGAAGGACCCACTCATCAGTTTCCAAATGTTTTGCCTTACACCATTAGGAAATTATCTGACATTTATATTGGCCAATTTTCTTGTAGTATCAACCTCAACAGACATTTAACATGTGAAGTCTATTGCATTTAGGTACTGGAGAGAGTGAGACAAAATGGGAGATGTCTAGAAAGTATGAAAACAAAAAGAAAAGTAAGGAGATAAAGAAAAATAAGAAGATAGGGCTTTGGAAATAGCTCAGTTGCTAGGCCCCTGCCACATAAGCACTAGTGTCCTCATTTTGATCACCAGCACCATGTAACAAGCTGAGTAAATTAGCTTATGTTATAAACCCAGTTCTGGGAGGGTGGACACAGGCAGATCATTAGATACAGGTCTAATTTAGTGAATTCCAGGCCAATGAAAGACTGTCTCAAGAAAGGTGGATGATTCCTGAGGAACAATATTCTTGGTTGACGAGGTGGGGGAAGAAGGGGAGAGGGAGGAGGGGGAGAGAGGAAGAGGGAGAGAGGGAGAGGTGGGGGGAGACCCACTGACAACATCCCCACATTCCCACAGACACATATCCCACCTACTCCCATACCCTAACCACAACCCCCACCCAACACACCCCAGAACCCACCCACAGACGTAGGTTCCACCCCACCCAGACACACCCAGACAGACTCCACAGAGATCCTCCACAAACCTACCTCCCGCCCCCCCCCACAGATAGTGACTGAGGCACATATACACAGAGACAGAGCCAGACTGAAAGACCGAGACACAGACACACGCACACGCACGCACACACACACACACACACACACACACACACACAGAGGCACAGAGAGAAACTTGGATGAAGGGGACATCTGGCCATATAGCTTAGTGTTATTGCATGTGTACCATGTTCAAGGTTCTAGGCTTAATCCCAGGACTACAGAAGAATCCTGACCCAGCTATGTTAACCCACACATTATTCCTATCCAGTTCATAAGGTATAAGCAAATTGACTCACACTAGTCTCTCCAGAGGGCAGTTTGGATTTTCTAAGACCTCACACAACGACTTTACTCCATCATTTGATAGATTGTTGATGGACAGATTCAGAAATACCAGGCTCCTGTTGCTATGGAGAGCCTTGGATAGATACTGACAACGGGCTACATTCAGGTCACAGGATTCCAACCTGAAAAGCAACACAAGAAAGGGGAAATGACACATTTCAGAGAATTAGAACCACTGCTCACTCAGACAGAGTGGGGCAGTCTCCCACTTTTGGAGATCTTGGCTGAAAAATTCAACTTCCCTTTATAAGACAAAATATTTAATAGCTAAAGCATATGGTCCTGATAGATGTTTCTTCTGTAGTCCCACTAGTACTCTATCAGGTTGGAAAATCCCAATGCCTTTCAAAAATATGAATGACTACAGTTTTAAATCCATTAAATGGTATTATTTTCATAATGAAGAAAGGAGTTACCTCTACCTACAACTGAGAAGATGGACAGAGGGAAGCTGTGATGTTGACATTGTACACTGATTTGTAGAGCAAAGATGAACAAGTCAGGTGCCAAAGCTGTGTCTCCCATGGGTTTTTATTCATGAGTCAACTCATATTTTCTAAAGAACCTAATTTTGCTCTAATATTGAAAATTTTTATTGTTAAAGACTTGTAAATTAAAAGAAACATTACCCAGTGAGGTTAGTCAGACCCAAAGTCTATTCATCTTACGTGAGCTTCTACAGAGTTAGAATAATGCCAGGGTGAGGAGGTAGGAGTAGGTGAGTGGGTGGGGGAGCACCCTCATAGAGGCAGGGGGAGCGGGGAGGGGATAGTGACTTTCCAGAAGGGAGACCTGGAAAGAGGATTAACATTTGAAATGTAAAGGAGTTATTGTTTAGTTGGCAGAATGCTTGCTTAGCATGCACAAAGCTGTGGGTTTGATCCCCACTTCCACATTATAAAAAGAATGAGAAGCAAATAAATAAAATGGCTTCTAAAATCAGTGAAACAGAAAGTGCATGTGGTGTCCTTCTAAATATCTGCACAGAGGCCTATGCATAGATGACATGAGCTGTGTGCAAGAGTCAGGTGACAGAACATTCCAGGCATGCCCTATTGTCATCTTTTTTTTTTTTTTTTTTTTGGTTAAAACAGGGCCTAGTCTTTAAGTGATCCCTTTTAACTTTGTCACTGGGTTCCCTTTATCAAAAGTCAGGGTTTGTATTAACAGGAACAGGAGCAGTTCAACATCATCCTGTCTTTTGTCACCGTGACAAAATAAACTAGCAACTAAGTGGGGTAAGATTTATCTTGTTAATGAATTTAAAAGATTTAGTCCATCATGGCATGCAGTTGGGGGGCAGAGGCATAGTGTGGTACCAGGAAGGCGTGGGTGGAAGGCGTGGGTGGAAGGAGTAGGGGGGAGAGAGGAGAGAGGGGAATGAGAAGGACTTATTATGTAACCTTGGTTGGCCTAGAATATTCTACATGTAGGCCATGATGGCCGTGCCTCTCAGAGATTCACCTGCTTCTTCTGGGATTAAAGATATGCACACCTCTATCCTAGGATTTTCCTGCATATTTTAACTACAGTATACAATGGTTAAAAACACTTACCAAGAAAAGGACAATACATCTTTCTCATCAAGATAAAATTTATGAAATTATAGTGAAATTTTTCCATGAAACTGGTAATGTGTATGTACCTTTTCAGTATGTCAGGTACAATATCTGAAATCTATAATTTAAACTTTTCTATAATATTTTATTCCTATATTTGCAAAATTCTTATGATAAGGAACCCAAGTTAGCAGAAAAGCCTGGAAAGTACTGTTTTCCAACACTTTCATGACTCACATCATGTAAAACCAGAAAGCAAAATATCAAAATGCACCTCTAAAGAATTCAGCTCAGCATGATCTATACACAAACCAAATTAATTAGGACATTAACACTGTCTAAATCTAATGAGATCTAAAGCAAATAGGAAGTTGGATATTATCCCACATGAAATATTTAGTAGGCCTACAAGACTAGAGACTATAATATACATATGGCCACACATTTAGAGAACCAGTCTTCCATAATGTACGATTATTGTAAACTTGATAACTTCTGACAGAACAGTCACTGCTGGCTCTGCTAAGTCAAGTCACATCCAGAGTTTCCCACTCAGTAGCCTACTATATAAATGTACATTGAACATCTTCAATAGAAGGCATTATTCAAATCTCAACAGAAAGGGGGTCTTACCAAGTCCTAACACTTCCAGTGCCAAAGCTTTTGCTTTAGATCCATAGACAGCACTGTAAGAACATTTTCTCTACCAAATAACACTGTGGATATTGTCTTTGTTTTGCTATTGGTATTTTATTTTTAGTCATAAGAACCAGTGACATATGTCTCACATGGCTTCCAGATAATACAAGTTTTATCCTAAGTCTATTTGCCTGCTAGTTAAGTTTCTGTCTCAACTTGGCCTACTCACAACAACACTCAAGACTTGCCTATCAACTCTTTGAGATGCTATGTGTTAAGTGAATTTCATCTTTTAAAACCTGTATTAAGTGAATTTCATTTTTAAAAACCTGGTCAAGACTTAAAAAAACCCAGTGGTCACAGAATTCACCTTCCTATTTTCGGAAGACCTTATGCCACCTTTTGCTATATTTCAAATACCTGGACTATAAGTTTTATTTGTGGAAAGTAACTTACCTTGGCCATTCATGCATTAAGATTCAGTCTTGACTCACAGAACTGTCCAGGGATTATAAAAATTTCTAAGATGAATCTCTTTTTCTGGTTTTGTGTGTGAGAGAAACTGACTTAACTGACTTTCACTAGAAAATAAGTTTTCACAAAGGCTGTCATCCAATGTGCAAACTAAGTATGATGATGGCTAAGGCTCTCCTTTATTCCTAAAGAGCATCAACTGGGGGGCCAGCAGTAAGAGGACCAGTACATGACAGTGAGTGTACACCTTGACAGTTGACAGTTGCCACACTGTTCTTTCTCAGCCTTCCAGGGTTGGCTCTGAGCCACAGTTGAAGATGGCGGGGATTTATTATCAATAAACAAGTACAAAGGGGCTTTCTCTAACACTGGTTCCTGTCGTCATTAATCAAAGACACAATATATGCCAGAACTGAAATAAGAAAAATGTTAAATGTTCAGCAATTCTTGGTCTATTCCCCCCTCTTGATTTGAAAGATAAAAGACACGAATATACAATGAAATGTGTTTCATGGGGAATGAGAGGAGTAAGTAGTCTTCCTGGGGTAGAGGATGAACTAGAAAAGTAGGCTTCCACTATATAGCCCTGGGAACACCAAGTCCAGACTTCAAGTGTCTACTGGTTCAAGTTATAATGAAAACTCAAGCTTACCTCAGCACCCGTAATTTACATCCTTGGCATTTCAAGGCTTTACATAAGGTCCTTAGTCCGTTGTCTTCTAAGTCAGCATTTTTCAGGTCAAGATGTGTCAACTTATTGTTGGAAGCCAAAAAACTAAAATCCTGAGAGCTATTCAGGAAATTGACAGATCTGAACCTTCAAAAGAATTATTTGCAGAATAATTATATAATCATCTCCACCCAATTCTTACTCTCATCTCTTATCTGACTCTGGGTTTCTCATACTCCAGGGTAATGCTCCAAACCAGAGTTTCAGAGAACTGCTAACAACAGCAGCAGCAACAGCAACAACAGGGCTATTACATAGCTTTGGGTGTGTAGCTTGACAACTAGCATTCTCAACTAATTTGACATTACTGGAGATAGAAATGCAAATGAAAATCTATCAGGGAAGTTTGAAGCCTCTGAACTTTTAGGAATGACTACCACAATTATCATGGTCACTCTAAATTCCACAATGATAACATCAACTTACAACACTTAGATTCTTTCTATAATCAAAAGTAAATACACAAAATCATCTATCACATGTCTATCATTAGCAACATATACTGTTGCAGATATGCCATCATTCTGTGGGCTTCATTTAGTATACAGAGGTAGTATAGATAGCAAATAAAAAGGCTCATCTTCTGATTTTTCTTTACTTCCTCCTAAATGCATTTTTATAATATACTTGATTTTTCTGCAGTACCTCTCCTAGACCAGAATTCCATCTGTCCATACTTCACCTTAACTAGTAACCCCCTGGAAACCACGTCCCTCCTTTACAGCTCATTACCCAGCAGAGTCTTCCTCCATTCCCTCTTTCCCTAGCTTAGTGCCCTCAAAGTACTGTTGACCATTTACACAGCTAACCATCTTCCTAAGTCATTCTGTAAGTATAAATTAGATTTTTTTCCCCAGGGGAAAAACGACTTACCATCAAGAAGCCTTATTGAGAACAGTTACCATGGTATCATCTCTTAGAGGGACCCTTCTGTTTTAAAAGAAACTAGCCAAAAGGTAGCATTGACTATTAATATTTACACCAGTGATATTTGGGGAAAGACAATGTGAGGGAGATGCTCAAATGAGTAAAAAGGACTCATACATCCAATGGCCTCTCCTAATTTATAGGTTTAGATATGCTTAAAATATGACACCAGAGCTCACAAATGAGATTTTAGGGAAAAATGTTTGGTAGGGAGCTAGAAAATTCTTAATGGGGCCTCAAAACCACATGCCAACTGTTACAACTATTACATATTTCCCAGAACAAATGAACTCATATTCCCATATGCTCAGGCATCTCCATTTTTTTCCTGTTCTTAGAATATTTTGTACAGTGATTGTAAGTACAGTCACATATCAATTAATGAAGAAAAAAGTTTATTTTTAGAATATTTCATGGTTTTGGCCTTGTGCAAACAGTTATATATACTCACATGGATCTAGGTCACTAGGCAACAAGATTTATTGGTCCACTACCATCCCACATTGACCAAAAAGCCTTTGTGCGTCATATAATAGTTTCTACTATTCTCCCCTAACAAGAGTAGAAGGTAAGACAAAGAAAAATGATGGAAAATCCCCATTAAAATTTCTCAATTGTCTGGTAGTGGTGAGGTACACCTTTAAATTGCCCCACTCTGGAGGCAGAGGTAGGTGGTCTCTCGAGTTTGTGGCAGTCTGATTGACTATCCAGGGCTATACAGAGAAATCCTGTCTCAAAATACCATCCCCTCCACTCCCCCATGCAAGACTTACATTAGCCTTTGTAGGTTACACTTTGGGTGACTTAATTCTTCATTCAAAATTTTCATCAATGATTTATCAAGTTTGCTCTCACACAGATTCATTTCTACCAGGGATTCATTTGTATGAAGCACAGACAGCAGATCTTGCCAGTAGTGAATGATTCGAACAACAGCATCATCAAGGCTGCACAATTGGAAAAAAAAGAGTAGTCACTTTTGCCTTAGAAGATGCTATTGGATAAAAAGATGCTATGAAAAAGCATTAGGTTTATCTTTGCTATGGACAGTCCACTAGACAACTTCTCTGGCTGCCCAAAGACTTTATTTACTCAACCCCTCACTCCCTCAACCATTCTCATCCATTTCTCACAACACGTATGAAATAAAAACTACACAGACTTTACTTGGTAGCAAGAAATTCGGGGGAAGAAGTCTTTCCTACATTATCTGCATATGTGGTTTTTTTTTTTTTTTTAATTTTGAGATAGGGTCTCCCTGTGTATCATCCCAGGTAGTCTAGAACTTGGTATGTAGACCAACCTGACCTCAAACTAACAGATCTGCCTCTGTAGTGCTGAGATTAAAGGTATGATCAACCACATTCAAGCTTATGTATCTGCTTTCCTGTAGGTATATGTGCCAGTGTATGTACTCATGTGGATGCCAGAAGACAATCTCAGGTGTTGTTCCTCAGGTATAATATTTTGTTTATGAGACAAGGTTTCCTCACTGGCCTGGAAATTGCCAAATAGGCTAGGCTAGCTGGCTAGTGGGTTCCAGGAATCTGCTTGAGTCTGTCTTTCCTGGCACTGTGATTACACACGAATGTCACACTGATTACGCACCCATGTCACACTGTGATTACGCACCCATGTCACTCTGCAATGTGGTTTTAGGTGTTGAAATGTCTTAATGTTTAAGACAGATGCTTTACCAACTGCTCTGTCTCTCCCCAGTCCTTTGTATTGTAATGAAATTGAAATGAATGAGGCTGGGTGTTGCTTATTGGTATTTATCTAGTATGTTTTAAGATGTTGGGGTTTTGAGTCCCAACCTTGGGGAAGGGAAATTTAATAAATGAAACTGCACAGTGGTAGGCTATGGAGATCTTAAGTTGTGGAAAACATTCAAGAGCTTCCTATTTACAAACACCTTAGACAAATGGTGAGCCAGAGATAATGGTCATTAAACTTGTCACATCTAATAAGCTGTGATGACTGGCAACTATATGAGCAACACTCAATGCATAATAGCTATTGTTTAATGTATGTTTGAATCAATTATCTGTTTTCTAGACAAACACCTATGTGTCTCAGTTTTGGAATTTTAGGAATTGTAACATCACACCTATGTAAGAGTTTACAATTCTCTTGGCATCAGAATTAAATTGGATAATATGTTAAGCATCTTGTTTACCATAGAACTGTATGCCACATAATAAGCTTTTCCTTTTAGTTAAATATAGAAATGTTCTAGTTAATATATTCTCAGATTTAGGATCAGAAAAGAAAACTTCATGAAAGGGAAAGGGTAAACTCATACATAGAACAGCAGATTGTAAGGGGACAGAGGACAGGTAGACAACCCGTGTATATTAGTCTCAGCAAGAGATTTCTAGATGGCTTATCTAAAAATAACTTCTATACATTAGCTAAGCAATAGTTCCTTCTGTAAAATCTACTTCCTTCGTTACCAGGGAACTCAACACTTACCACATTTCAGCTGTGGGGTCTAAGTCCAACATATTTCTCAAGTCCTCCCATGCCGTCAGTCTCATAGTCTGCAGAGAGTGGCAGTGTTTAAGACAGAATGAATATATACGCAATTGGCGTTCTTTAGAAATCCTCACGATAATCTTTCGGAAATACATCAGTGCCTGAGTGATGAATTCTTCATCTTGAGTCTCATATAAACAGTGAAGCAAGTCTTGAAACCTCAGCTGTGAATGAGAAGAGTCATCCTTTTCTAATGCTTCCAGACATGCAAGTAACTCTTCTCTTACCTCCATGGATATTGTAAGGTTGAAAGTCTCCTCCAGTTGTCGTACTCTGTCTCTATTTAGTAGACCAAACAAAAAGCATTTCATGTGTTCCAAATGAGGGTCACGATAACGGTGGCTTTCAAGCAACACATACAAGTTTTCAAAAGGTTCACAGGGATAGTCTTTTTCTTCTGGATTCTCTCTCAGCAAGTAAAACAGAGCTGCAAAAAACTCCTGAACATGGAGGTAAGTGAACTTGTAGCAGTTTTCATACTCGGTGTCCTGCTGAAGTACCTTTGCATCCAGGAAAAGCGAGAGGTCATCTCTGGTTAACTCATGCTTTCGGAGATTTTGCTGGTAGAGTACATGCTTCATAGTCCAAGTGTTTTCAACAGCAGCCTGGCAGAGGCTCCTTAACACTGTTTCATTGGGCAGAGTAACAGAGCCCTCAGGTACACTCGGAAACAAGCTGCAGATATAGTATGTGAACAGAGCCGTGCTGGTTTGGCAGGTCTCTTCAACACTGCCACCTTTCTCTACTTGCTCCTTGAGAGAAGTACAGATCATCTGGCACACGTGGTACACTTGGCACATGTGGAAAAGCCTCCCATTCATTCTTATTAAACAAGCTGCATTCATTGCCCATGTCTTATCTTTCAGCAAATGCTGAATATAGTCCATCCTTGCATTTGTAGACAGCCCTGGTAGCTTTACACTATGAGGCTTTTGCAACAAAGGCCCTAGTCGCTTCCAAGCTGTGGATCTTGTTGCTACTAATAAGTATGACTCAGGAAGCATCACTTTCCTCAGCAAGCTACTAATGAGAAAAGACACTGGGTGCTTCTGGGTCCAGTCTTTACACAGTGCAAACTCTGGCTCTTCAAAGGAGAAATCCAGTTCATCAAAACTATCGATTATAAAAAGGAGACTGCTGGGTTTAGACAGGACCTGTTCAATGGGACCCTCTTTGCTAGGCCAGTGCTTTGATATTAACTGAGCAAAGCTTTTCTCCTTTACTTGGCTAATTTCTTTCCCACTGAGATGAAATACATGGGTAAATTGCTGATAGAGATTGCCATCTGCCCATTCCAAGATTACCTTTTTCAACAATGTTGTCTTCCCAATTCCAGCATCTCCATGAAGGACTACCGTTTGTGGAGTCTTGGAAGTTTGGATATCCGCATCAAATATACGTCCCAACAGCTTTCGGTCTTTATGAGTAATTACACAATTTAAAGTTGCAGATTCTCCAGGCAAAGAGGTCCTATCCCACATAATAAAAAATTTTTCCTTCATTACCGTTCTGTAGTCTATTCCATCATCTAAGTCAGTTAGAATGAAAAGACAACACATGCTCAAAACAAATTTTCTTTAATTTCAATGTTGATATTTTCACTGCCCACCTATCCCCTTCTCTCTGTCCACCCTTCTTTCTCTCAGCCATATAGGTATTAGAAATTGAACCCAGGTCCTTCTGTAAGAGCAGCAAGTGCTCTTAACTACTTAGATCTTTCTTTAGACCTCTAGGTTAACTTTTGACTAGGCATTTCTAAATACTGTATCCTTGAAGTCCCAAGTCAATATGGTTTTGGGTCTGACTTTGGCCATAACTCTAGTTCTATTGACTTTGAATGACTGATAACAGTGGTACATTGAAAGTAAACTGTTCAACTGAATAATGGTCCTTAGAAACCAACCCTTCCATCATAAAGTTAAAAAAAATATACAAAAACTGACCAAAGTCTTTGTCCTCAGACATTATTTCCTCTTTAGAAACTTTGTCTTCCATCTCATCATCCTCTGTCTTCATGGTCTTTGTTGTTCCTGAAATAGGTTCCAAGAGAATCATGAGATTTACCAGATATAGAGCTTTAGGAAATGTTAGAATGGGGCCAAACTTGTTCTGTGTTGTGATTCTATGACTCTCTGGGTATAGTGGTGAATTAGTTAAACCGCTTTGGCTCTCAGCTGGTTGCATGCATGCTGTACCTGCCCAAGTGCTCTGCCACACACGCCCAGTTAACTTTGATATGCCTTGATTAACTCAACTTATAAACATCCCCAGTTAGCACACACTCCCCTCCAGTATTCCTTAGTTAACATCTTAAAATCTATATTTCTTCTTTTTGATTTTTTAGTATAGAATAAAGTTTATTTAGGGCATGGGGAGGGGAGTTAAGAGGGTAGTAGAGGCAGAAAAAGGCAGAGAGAAGGAGAGAGTAGAGAAGTAGGGAGTGGCCATGACCACGTGGAGAGAGGAGGGAAGAGAATGGGGAGGGGGAAATGGGGAGGGGGAGAAAGGGGGTAAGAGGCAAGGTGGATAAGCAGGAGTAAGAGAGCTTAAAAAATCTATATTTCATCTCTGCTACACCAGATCCAATCAGGGTAATGCCCCCCTCCAGGGCCACTTTCTCAGAATCTTACATGTTGGTAGGTCTTTAAGTCTGTTCTCCATGCTCATGCTGATTCTCCTCTTCCTTTCCCCTCCTGTCCCTTGACAATGCAATTTAAACATCCTGCCTCCATCTCCCTGCCCAGCCATTGGTTGTACAGCGATTCATTATTACTAATTGAAGCCAGCTGAGGGAAGTGGACCCTGAGTGTTTGGAAGCAGCTTTGGGGCAACAGATTAAGACAAAGCATTAGAACCAATACCCAACATCTGGGTTTAGTCAAACTAGAGCCAAGAGCTTCAAAAGCTGCACCAGGTTAGCTCAGGAAAAATGTGGTACAAACACTAGGGTGAACTTTTGTGCCCTCTCTGCTCTAACATCAGGCACAAAATCCCCCTATGCAATAGAATCAAGAAAGAAATAAAACTGAGGGAAATCTGGGAGTGAAAAATTTAGGAACTCAAAACAGAGACAATAAAGGAAAGCCTCACCAACAGAATAAAAGATGGAAGACAGAATCTCAGGTATTCAGGACATGGAAGAAATGAATATTTTTGTCAAAGAAAATGTTAAATCTAAAAAAATTCTGGCATACTATCCCAAAATCTGGGACACTGTGAAAACACTACATCTAAGGATGATAGGAATAGAGGAAGGAGAAGAAACCCAAGTCAAAGACACAGAAAATATTTTTTAAAAAAAATCAAATCCTATAGAAAAATGTATTAACCTATACAAGTTACAAGTACAAGAAGCATATAGGACAGTAAATAGATTGTTAAAAAAAACCTCTATCATATATTAAAAAGTTAAACATACAGAATAAAGGATATTAAAAGCTTCAAGGAAAAAAGACCAAGTAACATAAAGGCAGACCTATTAGAAATACACCAAATTTAAAAGACCTTAAAAGCTGTAAGTGCCTGAATACATATTCTACAGACTCTAAGAGACCAAAGATGCCAGACACAGAAACAGACCTACACACACACACACACACACACAGACCCATCCCCAGACACATACACATACAGAGAGAGACAGAGAGATAGAGACTGAGACCCATAACCAGACAGAGACCTACCCCCAGACACATACACACACACACATACACACACACACACACACACACACACACACACACACACACACACACA